>VXBT01002588.1:1082223-1169888 GCA_013400235.1 Oriolus oriolus | reverse complement strand
CTGCCTGGGGTTGTTGTGACCCAAGGGCAGGACCTGGCACTTGGCCTTGTTGCACCTCATACAACTTGCCCCAGCCCATCGATCCAGCCTGTCCAGACACCTCAGCAGAGCCTTCCTACCCTCCCCCAGATCTACACTCTGGCACAGCTTGCAAACGGACTGAGGAGGCACTTGATCCATTAGTTCAGATGGTTGATAAAGGTATTAAACAGGACTGGCCCCAACACTTAGCCCTGGGGAACAGCACTTGTGACCAGCCACCAGCAGGATCAAACTCCCTTCACTACAACTCTCCGGGCAGACAGCTTCTAATCCAGCAAACAGTGCATCCATCTAAATCATGAGCAGACAGTTTCTCCAGGATAATGCTAGGCAAGATAGTATCAAAGGCTTTACTGCAGTCCAGAAAGACAACAACATCCACAGCCTTTCCCTCACCCTCTAAGGGGGTCACTTGGTCAGAGAAGGTGAGCACTTCTGCCAGTTCCCTCAGATTCAGATGGATCCCACCCAGCCCAACAGACTTACATCTACATGGCATAGCAGGTCACTGACCATTTCCCCTTGGATTATGGGGGCTACATTCTGCTCTCTGTCCCTATTTTCCCCCTCAGGAGGCTGGGTACGCTGAGATCAACTGGTCTGACTGTTAAAGATTAAGCAAAGAAAGCATTAATTACCTCAGCCTTCTCCTCATCCTTTATTTGTTTACAGGCTTTATTTGTTACAAGCTTTTAGTAGCTATTAATCATCACAGGGCCCTGCAAGCACACACAGTGTATTTTCCATTAATCATCTGGCACTTAATACACTATGTTGGAAGTGGCTTTGAACAGACACATTTTGCCAGTACTTCTTAGTTGTAAAACCAACAAAGCATCCACTTCACTGCAGAGGTTCCTGCACTTGCCACACCTGAAGCTCCTTTATCAGGCCCCCCACCTGCAATCCAGGTGTTTTCAGTGTCCACCTCCACAACAATCCATCCATGCCAGGATTCCCATCATCTCTCAGTACAAAAACCCACTTTCAGCTCCAAGAACATCAGCAGACTTTGACAACTTTTTTCCAAGCTCCACAAAAGCCCTGAGATAAGCCCCAAATGTTTGTAGCTCTCAGACTGCCCCACAGGGGGTGACTTCAGTTCTGGACTCTCCAGCCTGCTGGCACCCTGCCCTGCCTGTACCCCCAGGCAGCAGGTAAAACCACCAGCCTCAAATCCAGACGCCCTGCACAACCTGGTATTCCTGATGTGGAGTAATGTAATTTTGTCACATTCTGTGTAATCCTAAATTCACAATTGGCATGGGATCATCAAAATAATTACTACAATTTCTGTATTTGATTTTAAACTGCACACACAGTCCAAACTCCCCAACAAATGTGAACTCTTACACATGAACTCTACATCCTCGACCAAAGCAAACACTCAAGATAACAAGTGTAATTTTGTCAAAAATGTCCTGCACAAAAGGACATTAATTATTCACAACTTAGCCCATGTTATTAAGCAGAAACAAGACCAATCTACAGCAGATAGATTAAAGAAACTATTTTTTGAACACTGTACAAAAAAAACCCAACAACTTAAAATCAAATGTTTGCAGCTCCTAATACCATCAGGTTTCTTGTAAGGTCCTCATTTTTTGCTGAGGTTACTTGCGATCCAGCATTACATTTACTTTCAAAAGCAATATTCAGCACTTATGACAAATAGCCCCTTATTAGCCCCTTTTCAAAACTTGGAGTGACTTCCTCTCTTTCTGTTCCCCACTCTCATTTTACAGTATTAATATATAGTTAACTTTTTCTCTAAAAATAAAAGTTAATATTAAAGGTAAAGCCTTACTTAAGTGTCATAAAATAAACACCTGACTCACTTTTCTTACACCTTCTGATTTGTTTCAGCATTTGATGAAGTCCTGACTGAGGATGTTTAATGAAGGTCTCTATCCCTTCAGGCAGGGTGTAATTTCAAGAAATTCTTGCAAAGCTTAAACTATTCAAAAAGTGAAGGCACGCACTAAAAAGGTAGAGATCAGTCATCATTAAGCTCAGGCTGAAGATTTAAATTAAGTATGGGCAATAACTATGCATCACAAATACATGAAAGATGACACCAGCAGCCTCTGAATTTTCACAGGGCCTCTGAGATTAGGAAGGAACCAGACTCAGGTTAAGACCGTGTTTAGGAAGCACACAGTATAATTACAAGGGTACATTTCTTTCAACATATCCACAATAAAACCCATACAAAATTAACGACTGGTAAAAGTGCCACTAGCATATATAAACAGGTATGTTTACTGACCCATCCATTTGAAACAGATGGTTAGTGAAATAAATAATTAAGTGGTAGAATTTAATTGCTTAAAACCATTTACGAAAGCAAGTAAAAGCCACGCATAACATTCCCATTCCACTGGCACACAGGAGTATTCTGAGAAGCATGAAGAATTGATATTTGCTAGAAAACAAACTCGTAAAATCTCTGTCAAAAGCAGATATTCTATATATCCCATCCTTGATTTCACAGGAAGATTTCAGTTTCAACATAGGCATTTAAGGGGTCTCTATTGTACTACAGAAGCAAATTTGATATACACTATCAGGATGACTGCCTCAAAGAGGAAAACTGTTTCAAGCAGGTGTATATTTAACACCAGTACTTCTGAAGAAGTGGGCATTATTACTTTAAAAAGTCACTGTTCATGTTTTTTACTTCATTTTAATAATATGCAAATAATATGGTAACGAAGTCTTCAAGTCGCTTTTGTTTCCTTATTTATTTGCTACTTGTACATTCAGTGTCTTCTTTACCATGCATGAAAATATTAAAGGAATCATTCTAGCAGAAGTAATCCTAGCTGGTAATTGTATTTGTTGCCCACACATGAAAAAAAAAAATTAATATAGGTACAAATAATCAACACGTGTCAGTCTAGAGGTAAAGTCCAATATGAGCTGTAAGGTTGTTTGGGTTTGGCAGGTTTTTTAATTCCTTCAAAGAAACTGCCATTGAATTTAAAAGAAAAATTCTATATGAAGTCCTTAAATCCTTTATTTTTACGCATGTATTACCACAAGAGACAGTCATTAGCCAGAATATTGTCTACAGTGCATTTTGTCTTATTTTCTGATGTGTTAAATAAAGTCTGAATATACATGTATCTTCTGTTTTTCAATACACTGGTTTTGCTCAAAGTGTATCCAAACATGCCATGTCAAGTTCGTTGTCCCCAGCCTCACAACACGAAGCACTACCAGAAATACTTTGCAGAGCTACACTTCAAGCATTTGGGCAACTAGAGCAGTCTTGCAAGAAACGTATTCTCGCTGTGATTAAGAACTAATGATGAAAAATTGAAAGTGGTAACATTTAAATTATACCAGATTGGCATTGAATTTGACCTAAGAAATAAATAAATGCTTATTTACCACAACAGTCGTGCCATTGAGGTTATAGTAAGGTCTACAAGCAAATGGGAAACTGATTCTTTGCCCACCAGACCTCTCAGGAAACTGAATTAACACAAACTAATATAAAGCATGTGGGTTTCAGAAATGTAAGTACCACCTTACTAGGGGGAGTATTTCACAGAGAAATGACAAAGTATGAATTTCTTCCCTCAGGAAGCAAGCAAGTTTCTGACAAATCTTTAAGAACTAAGGACTCTTAGCAACCCTAAGCAGACTTAACCAATAATGCTTACAACTTGATTTTGTCAGCACTATTTCCAGATGTTTAACAGAGAGACACTGGCCAGCAATGCCTACCTAACAGCATCCTTGCACACACCAGAAAAACCAAAGCAGCCATCACCTTGTAATCACCCAGGTGAGACAATTCATCAGCTTTGGCAGCCAGATCAGCTACCACCCATCCCACAGAAAAGCAAGTCTCTCTGCCACTGCAGCCTTCACTCCACATCAGAACTTCAAATCAGCATCTATAAGAAAAAAGCTAAAATCTCTTCTTCCCCCAAAGAGAACTCTTTTATCATCCCTTATCACTGGCCACAGAATAAATTCTGCTGTCCTTTTATTTTCAGGGATATGTGACTGAGCAGCCATTCTCAACCTGTATATTTACCTTTCAAGTCAGCTCTTTTTATTTCAGACCTTATGTCTCTGTATCCAAAAGCACATCTACTTCTTCCTTACTTATGCAATAAAACAGAATCAGCCTTGCCCATAAATGTTGTACACATTATAAAGACTTTTATGGGGTGTATTTTCCAAATCTTGTGTTAGCACTTTCAAACGTAATTAACCACCTCAGAATGAAAATAAAAATAGGAACAGCCACAAAGACTCCTCACAAAACTAGTCCAATCTGGTAGAGCACTCACCAAATAATAAAGCATCCCAAAAAGATACAGTGGCCTTCAAAAATTTAAAACTGTGATTAGATTAAAATTGGTGTTTAGCTGCTATTACCTGGAAATAATTAATTCTCTCAGACACAATGTTAAAACCTTATTCCTGTTCTCCTACTGCTTTTCTGTCATGTGAAATTAATATTATAAGATCTTAGAACATTGCTGAGCTATGAGTATGTAGTTTTGATAATTAATGAATCAGCTCACAAATGTCAAGAACAGGTTGGTATTTGCTCCAGATAATCTGTCTCCTTACTTCCAAATATCTGACATTACATCATTTATAACACATCGTGGAATATTATGTCACAAGTCAAGTACACACAAGCTGTGAAACACATTGCAATTCAACTGGATATTGCTTCTGACAATGTAAATTGATTCTTGAATCCCAAAACAATCCCGTTCTGCCCCCAACAAACTCGAGAGCAGTGATGGACATAAGACAATAAATGCATCCTGGGGTTTAAATGAAAAGATTTCTAAGTCACATACACCGACCCTGTGTCACTTAAATGCACGCCAATACTACAGCAACCCGAAAAAATTGATTCAGATCAAAACTATATTGAATACTAAAATTCAAGTTGACTTTCACAGATAAATATTTGTCAGTCTTCTTTCTTTCTTTCACATACTAATCATATACACATAGTGCATTCCTGCTTTAGACCCTTACCAAAAAACCCCGGATAGGCTTACACACTAAAAATACATCAAAACATACGGTAGTTAATTAAGCACCTCCCTGCTGACTGGTATTTTTTTTTGTGGGAAAAGTACACAAACACACACAGTACTTGGGCAGGGTTAAGGTTGTTACCTTGATGCACAAATACATCCTCCAATCTGAATTCTGTATAAGGAAGCAATGCATGGAAGACATAGCACAAGAATTTCCCCCACAGCTACAAATCAACAGATAGTTTGGCTTGAAAGGGACCTCTGGAAGTCATCTGGTCCAAATCCTTTGATCCAGAAGGGCCACCCACAGCCAATTACCCAGGACATATCCAGATAGCTTTTGAGTATCTCCAGGCATGGAGACTCCACCACCACCCTGGGCAACTTGTGCCCAGGTTCAGCCACCTTCACAGTAAAAGAAATGTCTCCTGGTGTTCAGAAGGAACCTGCTGTGTGTCACTGTGTGCCCACTGGCTCCTGGCCTGTCACTGGGCACCACTGAAGAGAGCCTGGCTCCAGTCTCATTGCACCCTCCCTTTAAGGTATTTAATACACACTGGTGAGATTCCTCCAAGCCTTCTCCAGGGTGAACAATCCCAGCTCTCTCAGCCTCTCTTCATAGGAGAGATGCTCCAGTCCCTTAATCAACTTCATGGTCCTTCACTGGACTGCCTCCATTATGTCCATGTCTCTCTGCTGGGGAGCCCAGAACTGGACACAGCACTCCAGGTGTGCCCTCACCAGTGCTGAGGAGCAGGGGAGGATCCACTTAAGAAGCTATACATCTTGAAATCAGGTTCTTTACCTATGCAATGCTTTCAATAACATCTCTACAGAGCAAAACAAGCCTTAAAAGCTATAGCAATAATTAAAATATAATTGCAATTATATACCTATAATGAAAAATGGAACTGCTACTTAGTCTCAAGTAACAGATGCTAAACACCACAGAAAAAGTAATCTCAATTACAGAGCTCTGACTGAAAGAGGTAACCTCTACTGAGACAGCTCTCAAGGGTACTGTTACTGTCTTCCTGCAGTCTGAATATCCAAGTTGATTGTAAAACAGATCCCAGGCAGCCCAATATTTTAAAACAAAACTAGCCACTAGCTAAACAAAATGCAACGTAAGCTGTCCCTGCTCTTGCACCAGAGTCCTCAGAGAAAAACCACATACTCTTAAGTAGACCGAGGTGTCACAAAGCCACATTCAGCCACAGCAGTTAGTGAGAGATGATTATTTTTATCTTTTTCACTCTACAGGAGAGATGAGCTATAATGCTAAAATACACAATACAGGTTTGGTCTATGTGGTGATTAATTTAAAAACGCTGCTCAGCTTCTCTTCCAGAAGATTTAAAATTTTACACAGTGCAGAGGATAAAAGCAAGCAGTAACGCCTTCTAAAAAGTCAGATAACAATTTTTAATTCATAGGACAGTATTCAGACAAGAAAGAATATGGGGCAGACTTGAACAGGGTCTTTATCCATGATTTTCTGTTGACACTTTGCACCACTGTAGAATGAGTTCAAAACCACCGAGATGACAGTACATGTAAGGAAGAAGAAACCAACTCCCAAAACACTGCCTGACTACAGGTGTGATGTCCAGAGGCTTTAAACACAAAGTGCTCAGCCATCTGAAGAGAAGAAATTTAAACCAAGGTCTATCCCAAAGAATACCCTCCCTATAAAAGAGTTTTGTGCTTACCCTAATCATACTGTTACCAAGTTTTGCCTCCTATGACACCACTCTGTATGTCTATATTTAAATATACAGTGTAAATGTAGCTGTCACAAACTATACAAATCATTCAACCAAGTGCCTAGAATCCAGCTCTTTGGACTATGGCACTTCTCCCATGCTCACAGAATGGCAAGCAAAGCAGCCTGGTCAGAGTTACTAACAGGAGTCAGTTGAGGAAATCAGCAGAAACGGAACAAAAATAAAAGGTTCTGATGGTTTTTGGTCAGCTTTCTCATTCACTGCTGCTATTATTTTTAGTACAATTAAGATAATGAAACATTTTTAAACCCCTTTTTTACATGACATCTTTTACACGTTCTATGTTCATGTACCCAGAAACACTGCTACCCATTCCCTAAAAATGGCTATCAATCTGTGCAGGAGTAATTCTTAAATCTCAGTAGTTAATTCTCAAAGCATTTTTACTACAGACATGAAAACTATTTCTGGAATCACTGACAATGACTTTCAGATACAAAAGTTAAAGAACATTTCTTGGAGAAAATGCATAATTATCTGTTTTGTAGTAAGTTTCAAAACACATTTCCCCTTCAAGGTACACCGGTAGACTACATAATATACTTTCTCCTGCATAATCAGATCGACTTTGAATTTCTGATGTTCATAGAGTGTTGAAATCAACCAATGTAATGAAAAAGTTATTATTTTCTCCTGTTAATTACTTAAATAGGGAAAATAAATTAATATTTCAAGATCAGCATGAGCACGTGAAAAAAGAAAAGCTACTTTCTTTGAAGTTAGTCTTATGAACTCCAAGTATGTGTTCAAAGATAAAGTATGCAAACTGCAGGCAAAGCTCCGGCTTTCAAACACAGCTTATTGTTCTGCCTAGTGCAGTGTGTAAAGCTAAAGAAACACGAAGCCATCACCAACAGCAGTAAATCATTGTGAAAAACCAGCCATTTCATTCTTACAGAAATTCTCTGGTCCCCTCTCCTACTGGCAGGCCAGTTCTGGCCCACACACACAATTTACAGTTAATTTACGCACTGAACAGACTTGGGGCACAGCTTTACAAAGCTTCCTTTTAGTAGCAGCCCAAGCTCTAGCAGCTTTCCTCTTTCTCATACCACCCTTTCACTGGAATGATACAACTACAAGCTAAGCCAGGTATCTGACCTGGGTTAAAAAAAAAAAAATGCACCAGGCCAAAGGAGAGCCTCTGTTGGTAGTGAACCGCGCGATGCAGCACATCTGCCCCGGCCAGCTGGGCAGGCAAGGGAACACAACAGCAGCTGCTCACACGGGCGTCGCTGCCTACAGCAAGAGACGCGCAGCCAAAGCAGGGGAAATCACTTCCCAATGCCATAAAGATGCAGGTAAAGGCCCTGGAACCTATGAAAATGTTTTAAAAAGTTGACTGTCCTACATGAATATGCTAACAGGCAAATTAGTTTGTGTTTAGCAAGCGTACTTGGAATTACCAAAGCGATAAAGTTACCACAACTTGGAATTTACTGAAAGCAAATCAAGCTCAAAAAGAACTAGTCACACACACGTGGCTGGATAATTTTGACATGCAGAGGTAGAATTTTTACACACATATTGTGGAACTACAGAGCACCACACAGTAAAATTTGTTAGTGACTTGACAGTCAGGCTTCAAGTACATTTATTTTCCTCCAGTCTTTTAAAAAGTGTAGAATTTTAGTAAGTTTTCAAAGATTTGAGTAATATCAGTTCAAGCCTGTAGATCTGAAAGAACAATGAATATTGATTATGCTTCAAAAGGAAGCCAAAATTAACTAGGAAATATTCTGAACACAAATGGCAATTTACTGTCAAGAACACAACAAATCGACAGCTCATGCTATCAATCATGAACGTGGCAATGAATCAGTGCTTCTGCAAAAAATGAACAGAAGAACCAAAGGAGAAAGAAAAAGAAAACTACAACAAAACACACACACACAACACCACAAACAATCTATATCTATTTTTCTGCATCTGCTATGAAGAACAAGCTTCAAATTTCAGTCCTTGGTAAGATACAATGCAATTAAATCTGGAAACGTGCCACCCAGCACATGCATGTGCTCCTGAAAAGTATTACTGATGGAAACACTCCATACTCATGTTGCCCTTTTAAATCTTGTGTTCGTTACAAAATGCTAAGTAGTACCAGATTTTTTTCAAGTGCCTTCCACCCAGTAATAGGTCATGCATAAAAAGAGTTAATGCCCTGAATTCTGTGTAAAGCTTATTTCACTCAACAGAAAGCAAATCATATGCAAATTTCTGAACTGCAAGTATAGTGTGGGGCTAATAAGCACATGAATGCTTCACTATGCAAAAGCCATGCAAATACCTGCAAAAGTTTTTAACCTGGGAATATTCCATATTCAAAATGCATGCAAATATCCATGAAAGATTTTAACCTGGGAACACTGCTTGTCACACTACCTTTCTGTGTTTTGTGCACACTGTAATATTTTTCATAACCATAACATCCACACTCCCGATAATACAAAATACCAAGTCAAGTGATTAGGCAAATTAAAAAAAAAACAACCCACTTTGAGAAACATCAAACAATAAAGGAGGTCATATTTATATAACACACAGACTGTTTGCATACGAACACAAGTTTGCACGGGTTGGGTCAAACTGAAACATTCAGGAGGCATGCTTCCTCCACGAGGACACACTAATGCTGGATTAATGGAGGTCTGTTAGACTGTTTTCAATGAACACAATTTTTCTCCAAATGAAGCACATGTAATGCCACCTCCTAAACTCCCTTTAAACAATCCAACTTGAGTACAGAGTGCAGTAAGAAATATATCAGTACAAAACAGTGCAAGAAAAAAAAATATTCCTAAAATGCCATGCAAACCTCAAATTAGGAGACTTCAGGTAGCACTGCAGATTTACTGAGATATCATAGTGACTAATTTTCTCAAATGCCATGGTTTTTTAGGCAAATTAACTCTATGTATCATTTTTTATCAGGCAGTAGCATCAGAGTCCCCATATGTTAACAAATATGAAAAAAGTGTTTCTGTTTTAAGCAATTACAAATTTGTAACTGAGACTTCTTTAGCAAATACTGAAAAAGAAGTCTGGAACTTCTTTGAAGCAGAAGTGTTTCACGAACCTCAACACACAATAACATAGTCTCACCAAATCAGAAATAATCGCCAAAAGACTAAGAAAGTGGTGGACTTTTGAAAATGATGGACTTCTATTAACTAGCTTTCAGTAAAAGAAAATAGAATTTTGAATTAGAATTACAGACTTGGATTTTAGTATTTTTTCCTCAGACTTGCTGTTCCCATTTTCATCTCCTGCTTCAGAGGAATAATCCAATTGGCTACCAGTGCTATTAAAAAGTCAGAAAGGCAGCACATGCATGTTTAACATCTAATAGAACAAACCAAACAGACTGAATAAAGCTTAAAATGTGTGAAGTGACAAAAACTTTAAAATCAAAATGGTTTGCATATGAATCATTTAGACCAGTTTTTACAGATTAATACTGAAGTCATGCATTTTCTATTAAGTGTTTCTTACACATTTCAAATTCCCTTCACATCTGGCTTCTTCCATTACGTGTCTGCTATTGCTGACTTTTGTTTTGCCACAATCTGCTATGCAAGAAACATGACGCAGTTATAATGTGGGCTGCAAGTGTATCATTGTTCTGAAAATTATGACCTTTTAGTCACTGGTGTAAAGATCATGAAAGCTGAGGGCAACTATAGCTCTGTGAAGTCTCAGTGCTCAGGATAACACTGGCTCCTGCAAAAGTGCACTGGACTGTAAAGTTTGAAATAAAAGCTGGTATTTAACTGTACTGTAACCAATGGCTCAAAACTCTCCTGTTTTCTGTGCCACTCTTCACTGAATTTTGCTTAAGTGCTACTGTTAGAAGGCTGTATCTGAATGCTTTTCTGACTGGAGAACAGGCATGAATTGTATAAAGCAAAACAATCTTGAAGAACATCTACATCTCTGCCTGCTATTCACATCATAGCAACAGATCTCCATCTCCATCAGCACTGCAACATCACCTATTGAGGGGATGCATCAAGCAAGCCTAGTTTAGCTTTCCTCTGAAAAACAGACATACAGAATTAAAAACTATTTTGGTCAATAATTTTTTGCCAAAAAGGACAGGACGTCTTGCTCTTCTTAACATTCCAGTAACCTGGCCTCCTTGCACAAATGGAGGAGCCCAGAAGCCAGAACATCGGCACAAGAGCTGCCATCTCGTCGCCGTTCCTGCTAGCCAAGTACAGCAGGTGATGCCGCAAGATTAAGTCACTACTCCTCCTTGAAGGACGAATGACTCACTAAGGCCACTACCAGACTTCTCTTCAAAGCTCCTTTCACTTTGCAAGAAGGTATCAGTCAAGCCTCAAAGGAGGCTTTCTCACTATTGTACAAATCTGCCTCTATTGCCCAAGACCTCTGAAACAGCAACAAACCAGCCTAACTATGAATAACCAGGAGACTGAAATCTATGAATATCAGGAGATATTTTTATCCACTAAATGAGCTGCATTTGTGGAAGACTAAGGTAAAGAGAATAGTTTCCATTATAACAGCATGAATAGAAGTCTTTTTCTTTAGGCTGGTAACTTGCCAAGTGGAAACTATAACCCGCATCTCTTATTAAGCATTTGGAATAAATCCAACACCTGTTGTAACTTAACGTCAAAAGGCAATCTCAAACCTGCACTTGAAACTTTTCAACTTACTACATGCCCTCTCCCATGATAACTGATTTACTGAAGGTGCCATCTCACCTTCAATGCTATTTACAAAGAAGAGCTTTTATACAAAAGTAGATGATTGGCAGGAAAGCTGTACATCGCCAGGCAGCACGAACACATTCCCCAGCTAGTGTGCCATTACAGTTCAAGCCAGCGTTTTAAATGTCTGCTGCAGGCAAATCCGTGGGCACATTACTGTAGTTCAGTTTCCAATGCCGTGTCATCAACTCCCAGTAACTCCAGCAGACTTCTGAGCACAAGAACCCCCTCACCAACAAGCCGGCAGGATAAGTGGCTCAAATTAATTTCTATCAAGTCTGCACCAGCAAACTGTTTACCTCACAGCACTGTAGGTTTAATTTCCCTCTACTTTAAAAAAAAATCAATTTAAGTTTCAAACTGCTTCATTTTCAAATTCAGTGGTAACGTATTTCAAACACATCAATACTGAAGTTCAAGAGAAAATCTATCTTCAATTTGAAAAAATACAGGAAGTGAAACACTTAAAATTTCATTAAATATCAATTCACAAGAAAAGTGGAAAAGATTCTTACAGTGTTACAAACTATACTTTTAATGGCTTTCAAATAGAACTTTTTCCCCCTTTTATATATGAATCAATATTAAATGTTGAAGAAATTTTCATTAAATGTCAGTGAAAATGTTTCAAGTTACTATATTATTCTGGAGAAAAATACAATTTTTTTGCATCATTCCTAACTGGAACTATGAAGCTCTCTATCTCTCATTTCAACCTTAGTGTTCAAGTCATTTTGGACTAGCAGCTTGTTGAAGCTGAAAAATGGCCCAAAACACATTAAAAACTGAAATTAACACTTCATTGAAGAAGAACAGATATTTTCCTCCTTTGCCGAAAGCCTGCCTTTCTCTTCCAACCAAATTGTAACATTTGACACAACGGAACATTTCAGTCAGAACAAAAAATGCTAAAAATCAAATCTGTTTTTCTTTAAACAATTTTAATCATGAACAGTAGCTTCTGACAAAATAATATAAAGTAACATGCTGAAGTTTATGCCACCACATGAATAGTAGCAAATTCTTAACCATTACAGTCTTTCAACAACACTAGCCACAAAACATGTCACCACTTCAACACTTGCAATGATTAAATGTTATCTTTAGGATGACTTTGCTGCTTTGAAGCAGCTTTGAATATCAGATTGGTTTGAAAAGTAAGACAGCAAGGCTTCAAGGTTAAGCATAGTTATGTAAAGCTACTTGCTATTTTACTGTAGTCAAGAAGCTCAACTTAAACTTCAAACTCATGTCATAAAATAATAGCCTGCTCAGAATTGCAGTCTCTAAGTAAGTTATAACCTCTAGCAAAATCCTTCTTTGCTAACCACAAAATATACTTCTTTCTATACTTAAATAGTTGTGCAACTTTAAGACAGACTTTTGTAGATTCTAAAATTTCACATTTTCACATGGTAAGAATAATTGCTAAGTATTTTTCTTTACCACTTAATTGATGGTTAACTCTTCCTTTGTCATTTATGTAAATCTGTATTTTGGATGGAAACCAAAGGACTCAAAAACTCAATAGCACACATGGAAAAGCCTCCACTCCCTCCTCCCTTCACCTGAGCAGTTCTAGGAGGACAATGTGCTCAGGTGGTGTCACCATCTTTTATTCCCTAAGCGTCTGGCCCACTGTTAATAACTTACTTATAAAACATTTAGAAACTCTACACAGCATGAGGGTTTTTGTGCTACATAGCACTGTCCCATTTCTCTACACTAGACTACATGTCATTTTGAAATCACTTCTGTACCAGACAGAGACTGCACTCAAGAGAATACTTCTTCGAATTTTACTCTATAATATTTTCATTCAAAGAGGTATAGGCACAGGTACAATGAAAGAGATACGTAAATCTCTTTCTCTAGCAGGCTTTGGGATCAGGCAGTGGCTGTATACTTCTCTACTTCACACACAGTGACATGTTTTAGGAATACAAAAGCCAAGAAGTTTAGTCCAACACCCATGTGATGAATGAAGACAGAAAAAGCAGTACAGTATGAAACAAAGGTTTGTGTACAGGTTGTAAATGTTAAATATTACAGAGAGCTTTAACATCCTTCTGACAGGCAAATGCCAGCTATATTTACGAAAGCTGCAGAAATCCTTCTGACACTGTGCAAGAAGTACTTACTCTTCAATAAGAAAATTCATTTTCTTAAAAATTTTCACACTTAATATTATTGCTGTTTGTTAAAACCCAGTGATTTCATAAAATAGGCACTTTTTTGTTCTCCACACTGAAAGCTGCACAAATTACAAGAATATTATCTGAATAACAAATAATCCTTACAACTTCTTCCACATACTCTTTGGACAGTTAGCTGATGCACAATAATAGTAGAACAGGATAAGCTCTTTTTGCTTAGCAGCTTCCTCGCTGCTGACATGCTGGCCAGTCTCTCTTTTGTCTAGCAATCTGGCAGAAGGGCGCACAGGCTCTTTCACAAGGTGTCAGAAACATAAGAGCAAGTGAGTTATGAAAGAAGCTGCTTCTAGGCCCATAGGTAATGACACCTCACCTAATTCATGAGGTAAGAAAATACTTTGTCATTTATAAACACTGAATTCATTCCTCAGTCCTTGGCCCTGAAGATACTTCCAGTAATGAATTTCAGGAGTAAGCTTACAGCACATAGAAAGCACTGTATTTTCAAATTTAGCTTTTTGTGGTTTTAGCTTAGCTGCCTGTCACAACAGTAGCAACACAGTAGTATAACAAGTCATATATCCCTTCCAATGTTTCTCACCTAGTATGAGCTGATACTTTCATTTTTGAGCATTTTCTCACTGATCATTCTCTACATCAAACCTCATTTCAGAGCTCCCTTAATTAGCTGTGTCTGTCCAGTAACTCAGAAAACACTGCTCATACCACTTTAATCATAGGCACTGCTTTAAATCAAGGAAGAAAGGATTCATAGAACCACAAAAGCAACACAAACGAACTGGTCATTTCTCACCAAGAATGAGCCACATGCCGTAACAGAGAAAAACAAAGTGTAATCAAACTGTAAATCAAAATGACTACAGACAAATCACTATACTGATAGACCTGATGTTTTTGTTGCTACCATCACTTTAAACAGAAGGAAAAACTAGCTTGTTAGCTTTAGCAATCCTGGTCGTTTTGACACTAGAAGGAAAAATAACCCCCAACTTTCAAGGCTGCTTCACTCTTTTTCTTTCACCATCTTTCAAATCAGACACTTTCAACACAAAACCAAGCATTTTCAGACTCTTGATCAGAGCAAAGCTTCAGCTTGCTTCCCCTGTCTCTCTTCCCTCTGTTGGTGTCTCACCAACAACTTTCTATGCCTCCCCATAAGTTTCTTCGATGCAAGCCCTAACATGTTGTATATGCAACTTCTGTCTGAATACATTAAAGAAACCATCCACCGACAGAGTCGTTTCAAAAAAAAAAACCAAACAAAAAACCAAACCAAAACTAGAACTTTAATCTCTTGAGAATTTACCTAGAATACATTTAATAATATTACTGCATACAACTATTCCTTCCTGAATATCTGCAGGAAATCTCAGTGTTCACAGAAATCCAGTGGATCACGTGATTATTTATTATTTTTCCCCTCTGTTCTCCCTTTTTACTCCACACCCTGGGAAGTAATGACATCTAAGCCACATTTGCTGGATGACTGTTTCAGTGCTCTGGCAGGGACAGAGAGGCTCTGCTTGGGCAAGGCAGCAGCTCAGGTGGATGGTCCTGAAGGCCACCTTGCCCAAAGAAGCGTGAATTCAAGTTGGTCTGCACTGGCCAACAAACATGGGGAAGTTTTCACACGTGCACGAGTGACAGCCACTTACCTGCTTCTCAACACTAGAACCGAGGGAATACAAACGGGAAGTGCTGCTTCCTTACAGCGAGCCCTCTCGGGCATCCTACCCCTCCCTGCTGCTCAATGCAAACACCATGTATGTAACTGAATGTACAGAACGTGAGGGATTAAGGGATACCTGCCCCACAGAAGAAGCCCTGGGCAGGCTGCACGCTCCTGGGGAGCAGAGTTCCCAACGCCAGCTTTTCATCTCACAGCAACTCCGACGTGTGCCTCTCCTCCAATACAAAGCAGTGCAATCCAGCAGCTGGCCAGCACAGATGGCAGGCAGGGGGGCCAACTATCCTCTTGTTATTACTACTTTGTATTTGGATGCCTTAACTATGAAGAGAAGACATATTTTACTCTGTTACCTCAGGGCTTATCAATCCAAAAGAAAACAAATCAAGTAAAACTCAGTTGTGCTTAGGATAACTTTCAGGAGAAATCCTGCAGATTTAAAATAACAGTTCTAACCCTAATAACAAAAGAACTGGTGAATAATAGCAAACAAAGAGCATCTCTTTAAAAGAGAATAAAAAGTGATTTTTTAAGATACACAAAATTAATTATTTTAGAACTTCAATGATTTAATTTAGAAATATAAAACTGCTTTGTGCCACTCTACATAGACAGCATCTCACAATAAAATTCCGACTGTCAACAGCTAACATTCAAAATTTCTGAGACTATTACTTACTTAGCAATGAAAGCCTCTGTCCTTTCACTTCACATAAAAACTAAAACCATGAGTCCATTAGCAAGCAGATTTTCAGTAATTTATTAAGATTTATTTGATTAAATGTTAGAAAATGTGTTCAAAACTCAAACAAACTAAATAGCAAATGCTTTCAGAACCGGAAACTACAAGAATGGAATTTTCATAACAACAATTATCATCTGATTTTAGAGCCGTTCATTATTTAGCTATTCAAAAAACAAATTTCAGACAACAGGCGCTAAAAATAAACTCTCCAAAATAGTAAATTGCCCCCATGCTGCTTTGTCATTTAAGCAATTGCATTTTTCAAATAAGGAAGTTAATTTATTATACGTTTATAAAAAATACATTTAATTCTTTGCATGGCACTCCTAAACACAGACTCCCCACAAAGCTGCCTAACTCATTAACTGGAAAGGAAGCAAATCCTGTGGCATAATCTAATGTTTGGTGCATAAATGATAAAAATTGTGCCATTTCAGAAGACACTTGTCATATATTCTATATAAATACACAAGTAAATGCTCTAAAACTGAAGTTTCCTCTCTTAACCAGTGGTCAGCTCTCACAAAAACTACCAGTCCTAGGAAGATCTCAAATCCCAATCTATCACCGCAGATTCCACTAACAGCAGGTTTGGGGAGGTTTTCTTCTTAGGTTTTTGTTTGTTTGTCTTAAATCTGAGCTCATACTCTACAAAAGAAAAAACTGAAGCAGATGTCTTCAAGAGCTAGAAATAAAAGTGTGCAAGATGTGTATATACCTTATTTTTCAAAAAATGTTAAATAGGTCTGTGCAAGCTTAGCTCTCTACAATCTACAACTTCGTGATCAAAAGAAAAACCTTCATCAGGTTGCTAAAATATTGGGGTTTTTCCTGCCCTTTACTTAGCATTCAGGGAGTCAAAGAAAAGACGACCACATTTAATTACAGTTGTTACCACCTTTGCCTTGCCAGCATGGCTGGTGAGCTTAAGAGAATCCAAGTCAATATCCAAAAACTCATTCAGCTTTAAATGTGCTGGCCTTAGGAGCTCAGCAGAGGCTATAGGGGTTATAGGTTGTGAGACTGGATGTGTCTGATGGATATTAAACTATGGAGCTGTGACACCACGAAGGCCCTGTGGCAAGGGGAGTTCGTAGGAGGCACAAGTCTTTCAGGCTGTGTCGTGCATCACAATGTTCTGTCTGGTGAAGTCATTAACACTTCTGCACTACTTTCTAATTTCAAGTCATACAATTGACTTTCAAAAGACACTTGCATGTCATCTGTCTTTAAAACAAGGTGCTGAATAATCTAGTCAAAAGGACTAGAAGGGAATTCACACAGACTCAAACTGACTTCTCCCCCACTGATGATGTACTGTCAAGTACTTAAAGCACTTTTAAATCATTATGCAAGCACTTTTCAGAATTAAATTACAAGTGTGACATATGGCATGAAATGAGGGAACCAGACCACAATGCTGTCACTGCTGTTAAAATCCTGTATCATTCAAAACGTGAACAAATTAGTTATGCCACACTTTTTCAGCATTGGTACATTCTGAAACAGCAGTATCAAAGCTACAGCTTCTGGCACCATGCAGCTCACAGTTTAAGGTTCTTGTACTCTGGCAGAACTGTGCTGGTGCAAGAGCTGGTTAGGCTGAACACCAGGGCACTCTGAGCTACACAAACCAGTCAGGTCCTGTTCTCCCAACTCCCTAATGACAGCCACTTCCATTCCCACTGCTTCCTCCTGTTCGCTAGGTAAGATGCATGCAGTGCCCACATACAGGGTCTGCCTGCCTCCCCTCCTACATGGTGGTGGCTCTCCTTTCCCCCAGACACACCCCAGAACAGTCTACCAACAAACTGACCTCCAGTACAGAGCTGCCTCCTATTTTCAACTCTGAACAGCAGCTACCAAACTCACCCTCCTGACCCTGCAGAAGGAAAACTTTTTCTTGTACACATGAAATAAAATTTCTAGTCAAACACTGCTACGTTTTATTTTAGGGGACTACCAGTGTGGTAGACTGTGGATAAAGGACTGTGTTATCCGCACTGCTGTTTAATTAAGATGCACCAAAAAAAACATACACACATACACAAAGATAAATGTTTTGCTGATTACCTACACTGTGTTCCACAGCTCTTCTATAATTCCAAAGTTAAATACAAGCAAATGGGAAAAGCTGCTTTGCGCCTTAAAGCGAACAGCAAAACTGCTTGCCATGAGTTTTTATGAAGGTCATGGGACCTTATGTGCCCTGTTGCTCGATCTGCCTCAGAGAACACAGAAGCAGAGAGCAAAAATTCTAGAGCAAAAATACAATTGCAAGGTATTTTCTTTGTATTCCAAGAAGCCTGAAGATATAGGACCGATGTGTAAAAATAAGTAATCCTTCCTAGCTTTCTGGGGTCTGACACACAAATGGGTGGCCCATAAGGCTGCAGAGCAGTGAGGTGCAGCACCAGCTAGGAGCAACATCCCGCAGCTGATGCCCAGCCCCAGCACTGGGCAGTGGCTGTGAGCTGCCTGCTCCCCTGAACACTCCCGCCAGCAGCCCACACTCCCTTCCCATTGGCACCAGACACCAGAGCTGTGCCACAAGGAAGGGATCCACGTGCCAATCACCTCCTGCTTCCCAGCCACCAGCAGAAGAAATGAGGTGGCCATGATTTGGAACAACAGAGAAGGAAGGTGTCTGACTCCACATTTTCATTATTTGATCATCTTTGTTGCTTCTCTTCCAAAGCTTTATATACGCTACTTATGCCCACATATAGTAATTGAGTAATCTAAACCAATTTTGAAACTGATAGAAATTCAAGACAAGAGAACTTTTCAGTTTAATAATCATTACTTCTTTAAATTTTTTCCATCTATAAAGACTTTTTAAATCTTATTAAGGAAACCAATGAATTACATTTTTGTCGTATCTTTCATACACTGGTTTTTAAAGTCAGCACAAATAAAAGATGACTTGAAAGAGGAAAGAATGTGAAAAAAAGGAGCTATCCGAAAGACTACTTCTCCATCAGTCTGCATTCCCTTCTATTAGTCCACCTCTCCATGACACAAGCCAGAGAAAGACATGTGGTCTTCCCCACACACAATTCATCTTTTAGACAGCTTACATTGTCAGAATATTCCAGGTATACAGCAGGCTGACGGACTCCACTCATTTGGCAATTACTTTCAATGGAAACTAAATCACTCAGTTGCAAAAGCAAAAAACACACTCTTCAAGTTCTAATTAGTTTTATTAGTTGAAGCAGCAAATCTCAGAACAACTGCAGAAACTGGAAAAGAGCAAACAGAAAGCTGAACTCAGTGTTGAAACTATTTAAAGGTCTCCAGCACATTAAATAATGCCTGGAAAGGTTAACTTCATTTCTTCAAGTGAGAAAAAGCAGACAGGAGATTGAGTGCAGGTTTTGGCTACATAGCTTCCAATATTTGGCTTCAAAACACGAAAAGAATACAACATAATTAGGACAGATATGTTTACAAAGAAACAAGCATCTAACATATGCTGTTGCAGGTAAGACAGACTTTCAAAACCACTACAAAAACTTAAAAGACCATAGCAGATGAGAATAAAGAAAACAAAATCCTGCATCTGACCCACAATGTTCTCCTCTGGTAATCTTTTTAATGCAGCAGACCAGAGATAGGGGCAGATTTGAAATATTGTTCTCATGGTTATATGAAACAGAATCCTTTGTTTCGTAATGCATGAAGTTTGCAGTAAGCCGGGATGAAATTATAGCAAAAGAAAGTATTAATAAACATATGCTATAGATGACACAGGATCAACGTGCAAAATAACTTTACAGTTAGTTCAGCTTGCAATTGCTTTCTATTACTCAATCTAATTGTAAAAGAATTATTAAAGTGTCATTAATTAAACCACCAACTTATTCATAATTATGTACATGTAGTCAAGCAGAATCTCAATAATTGAAAGCACTTAAAGCATTTTTTTTTGTATCCTAAGGAGAATAGCTTATTTGTAGCATACCAGATGTTTGCTGACGAGAAAGAAAATACACTAAATCAGCATTTTAAGTAACATGTAGAAATACATTCACATAATTTATCTTGTTCGGATGACGAACAGGTACTCGCTTAAATTCTCCAGGTCACATTTTCTGCCTCTGCTAAAACCTTACTCTTTCTACAGGGATATACCAGCAATGAGCTGTTTCCTACACATCCTCTACAATAAAAGACAAGCTCTTCGTATCTTCTTCTTGCAAGGTCCAAGAAAACCCAGCAACTTCTACCACCTAGCAAGTGTCCCATTAATTTCAGTCAAAGTTGTGGATAGAGAGCCTTATCAAACTCTTTCTACAAAGTATAATACTCCACCAAGATGAGAATCAATAAAAGTATAACTAAGTCCTAGCAATAAAAGGTGAAGGTCTCCATAGCACAAAGGTAAAAGGCTGTCAGGAAAAGAGGAAAACCTTCACAAACCAAAAACAGTATAAAAGAAACATCAATTGGTTTAATAAAGACAAAGTGCTGCATTCAGCCTTGAAAATTTATTTTTAAGAAGTACTTTATGATCACTTTGAGTTCTTTCTCATCCCTCAATAGTATTTCACACATAATCAATAACGGAGCCAGAACCGAGAGAAAAAAAAATGAAGCCACTCTTCCAAACAGTACATCATTTCTAAAGTTTTGATCATAGTTTGATCAAAGGAAATGGTAGCAGAATCACATTTCTCCTTACTTTTACTAAGACTTGGGAAGTTTCTTTTAAAAAGTGATAAAGACAGTAGCACTAGGTTCGTACAGAATTCAACTTCATAAGAACTACCTAAAGATGAAATAGAAAACACTTTCCACGAGATAAAGGAAAATTATGGTAAATTCTTCTCTGTCTTCCCTCACTTCCCATAAGTGCAAGGAAATCAGTCTCCCTCCTCCACAACAGAGATAAAGACATCTCACGAAATCCTAGTAACCCAAGTACAGACCCACAGACTGAAAATATAAACACCAAGGAAAATTTGGCAAGTAACATAACCAGAAGAAAAAAACACCAACAACTCAGAAGACTTCATATAAAAAGGAAAAAGTAAGTCTTTCACCCTCCCAACATCTTCCTCCTTATCTAGAAGCTTCTGAAGCTTACAGTATTTTGTAGAATCACAGAGTGGCTGAGCTGTAAAGGGACTTATGGAGATCCTCGAGTCCAACCCCCATCCTCAGCCACAGGAGCAACTGGAGCAGGCTGCTCAGGGCTGTGGTCAGTTGGGCTTTAAATGTCTTCATGGACGGAGACTCTACAGCTCAAGAGACAAATTACAGGATTTGATCAAAATCACTATAAAAAGGAAGCCTTTTCTGACGTTTAAGTGGAATTTCTTGTATTTCAGTTTGTGCTCACTGCCTTTTGTCCCATCACTGGACACCACAGATGCAAATCTTACCAGGCTGGCATCACTTACACGTGCAACAGGGACATCAGTCAAGCCCTCCCGAGAAAGGTCTGGGAGCATTCATCAGAGAAAGCAGCAGATGTATTTTAAATAGGGCTATTATAAACCTGCTGCCATTATTTCCTTAACCCAAAGTTAAGGAAATAATGCACTTATGCTGTTACTGGCTCAATAATAAGCAATAGAAATCTTCACATCTTATTGGTCACCAGAAAGTAAATAGTCCTGCAGGTCAGCCCTGCTCAAAATTCTCTTACTTTTGAAAATTTCCTTCTTTTTCATAAAGGTTTGAGACAGACCCCAGGTTCCAGCCTGTTCCAAACCTCTGCACCCCAAATTCCAGGCATCAACCCCTCATGGAGCATAATAGTTCATAGCAGCTACTCTACCCCAAAGGAGTAAAACCACATACCCGCTGGCCAACATCCACCCAGGCTAAGTCTCCCCAAATGTGGCATATCCCATTCCATACGGCAAAGGTATTGGCACCTTTTCAGTTTCCACACATCATCACCAACTGAAAAAAATCATTACCTTCTCAATGTGGCTACTAGAGCGGAGAGTTTGTGTGATGGAAAGGGAGACAGTCCTGGACAAATAGTAAGCAGCTCATCGTACTCTCCTTCCCCCAGAACATTATTCTGTGTATGGTTTTCCCAAACAGGTCATCCCAACTAGCTCTTATACATGGCTGAAGGAATCATAGTGGCAAAAGTCTCACATTAAAGAAAAAAATTCCAAATTGTGCATATGTTTCCCCTAAACACTGTGGTAAGTAGCCAGAAACTGATAGGTGAAAAGTTTTACTTCATTTTTAATGCAAAACTGCTGCCCATTTTCCAGTACTTCAGTCACCAAAAACCAGACACAAGTGACCCCAATACAGAAATTTAAACTAGACTAGCTACTTAGAGAGGCCTTAGTAACAGATGCCTTAGTCCAAACAGAGCTAAGGCTCTTTGATCCATGCAGCACTCTCTACACTGCAGGTGGACTGGCAGCCACCCGACCCTGCTGTAATGAGCAACCACTGTGTGACTAATAAGAGGCTAAGGAAACCCCTTCCTTACTTCCAGAGGCAGTCTCTTTCTACTTCACATTTTTCCAAAGGTCTAAGATACACACATCAAATTGAGATACACGAGAGACACCTGTGGCCAGGTGAGCAGTCACCAATCAGCTTATCCTCTGACTGTTCATATGGGCATGCTTACTCTGCCACCTGGCTATTTCTTCCCAAAACATCAAACATTTATTAACATTGCAGGTCATTCTTCCAATCTTTATCTATTTTTGCTGATTAAGCACTAATACAAACTGCTAGCGAACGTTTCCAAAACACAAAAAAGTGTCAGCTTTTTGTACTAATATTTAGATTAACCATGCAACTCATCCATATTTTCTGTTTGTAGAAGTCCCAATAAATCAGAAGAAAGCTTCGCAAGTTAGTCCGAAGGCAAACTCACACTAACAAGCTACATCTGGAGTTTTAGATTAAATACATCACTCCTCTGCTTAACAGACTTTTACTCTAAGATCCCTGACTTTCTAAGGCTGTTATCAACCCAAATCCAAATCGTACATATGCCACCCTGAACCGGGCCTGCCTTTTTTTGTGGTACCTCTGTTTACACAGCTTATCCCTTATCACACTTCCAACACTGGGAACCACAGCAGATGGTCCCCTCAGACACAACTCTAACAGGTTTTCTCCACTCCCCCATTCCACTTATTTTTTTGTGCAAACAACTGATAAGGAAGGCTGCTGCAATGATTTACTGATATCTGAAGTTGAAAATTGACAAAATGCAAACTGCTTTTGTTCGTACCCGCCACCCCCCGTGAACTGCTCAACCTCTCAACTACTAAGCAACACAGATAAAGAGTATTAATAATTGTACAAACCATACAGTCTGCTGGATTAGCATTTCAAACACAAGCAGTACTGGTGAATTTAAAGATCATTACTACCTTTAAAAGTTATGGCAGTTACAACAAGCAGCCTACTACTAGTAAAGGAGAAAATATGAGGCAATCTCCTTTACTATTAAGATCCACTGGTTTGGAAGTGCCTTGAAATTATGTTCAAAACCATTTCCAACAGTCTACTGAAAACAGGCCCTCAAGCCTGTTTAGAGACTGGACGTTGCATTTATAAATACATATTTACGACGCAGAACAACCTGAAGCTCAGTGACATAAAAATGAAAATGCTCTCAACACTGCTATTAGAAAGACAGAAAGATGCTTAAAACTAAGCTCCATGTAAATTCTATTAAGCAAGCCAGGCTCTTACTACTGGAGAACATGAATTTACAAAACCACTGTAGCAAAATGTTGCAAAAAAACCCGAGAGGTCCACAAAAGCATCTCAACTAACCATCTACGAAGAAGCATCTGCAAGTAGACAGTAATGAACCAGACAGACCCAGAGGGCTTTCTTAAATGTAGGTCATGCCTGTCAGACCATAGCAAAAGACACAGTAACATTTGCTGAAGAGAACCCCGAGTTATTACTGCACTACTTTGCAGGCAGACACTAATAGTTACATATTTGCAATGATCACTATCTGATGCTTAAGAGGAACAACAAGGAAAATCTGCGTAAATTCAACAGCTGCACTGAATTTAAGAATAGGAGTCTCAAAGCATTCCTCGTAACATTTCACACTTTAAGTGCTTCTCTCTTCCTAACATGGTAACGCAGAAGAAAAATTTCTGTTGAAATCTGATGTTTGTTTTACACCAGGGAGAGCAGTGAAGAAGTAGGCCAAAAGGTGGCTTAGAAAAAGTAATTTTTGCTGATTTATGCCATATTAAGATGAAGACTTAAATTACCTAACTACTGAAATGACATAGTTAAAACCTTGAGAATTATTACTCTTGATATCTGTAGTGTTACTCTTTCCTTGATTGATGTTCTCAGTATGTGATTCTGGTACCTTGTATTTTGCTAGAACGCAATCCCATAAAGGAAGACTGTATAATAACTTAAGATGTGGATATAGATATGAGAACATGAGATAGCATAATGGAAGTACATGTAGCAACAGCCTGATCCCTGGCTGGGTTTTGTTGGCTTTTTTTACTCACGCAAGTAACACAGAAAAAAAACCCTGTAAGAATTTAAGAAAAACTCCTGACAACCACGAGAGTCAGCAGATTAGAAATGCCGTTACTTTTAACCTGAAGATCAAAAAATTACACAGCTAAAAAATTAGTATTTCAAAGCATAGTACAGTGAAACCAACATTATTCAAAAACACATGGCTCTGCAATCACACATTAATCTCGTGCTGTAAAAATCAAGGACACAAAGCAGTATTTATTTCTTTCTAGAGGCAAGTAAGACAAGAAAAAGTGAGGAATCTCTTTTTGCCCTTAAGATAGCTTAAAAACAGATTCACAGTCAACTAGGAAACAAGAAAAACTGCTGTAAGATTCTCCAGAGATGAATCTTTCTAGAAGCAAGGTATCAGAGAACCCATAAACACCACAAATAGGACACAGTAAAAGACTTGAACAGAAAATTTAACCAATAAATCTCCACACTCAAGAAATTATGCAATTAGACAGTAAAACTTTAATTCAAGCTAGAAAGTAATCTAATGAAGGAAAAATAAAGAAGTACAAAAAAATCTGTTTGTTCATTCTTTGTTCAGCTAGCAGTCATCAATCGTGAGTTCAAAAGAAGAAGAAAGAGATTCTTCATCAGCCAGCAGCAAAACTTCCCATTCAGAGTTCACTTATTACAGGTTATCAGTGTTTACATTTATCCTGTAGATCTACTCAGATGACATTTACCAGCAAAAAACAGTATCAGGGTAACATCTCTTTCAGATTCAAACACAATCCACATGCAGATGCCGTTACACCAACACAAACATTTTTATATTTGTTTATAATTCAAACTAAATTGGGGTGTTTTGGGGGGATGGGATGGTCTGTTTTGTTTGACTGCTTTTCACAAGTTTATGTTCTTGGTAAGTTTCAGATTTTAAAACACTGTCTGCTTCTCTGAAATACTTAGGAACACTGCTCTACAGGTAACAGCTTTGGACCTGTGCTCATTATAGTCTCAACAGAAGTAAAATAGATAATGTACCAATAGGCTTTTCAGTCTTCGAATCTTTGAACACGGCCTCCATTAATCATCAGGGTTATTTATTAATTTTTAACAAACAAAAAGAATCACTGGAAAAACTTCCCACTGTCATGTTACTGTAAAAAGCAATTGATGCAGCAGTACATCAATCAGCTCTCTTGCCAATAATTGTCATTTCTGCTAAACACATGCATGAACCTCACTATTGCAACATTGTAAAGTTTTGTGCTGACTTAGAAGTACTTAAGTACTTGAACTTTACTTGACTTACAATCAAACAAAAATTAGTGTCAAAACGCGTTGTCAGAGCCGCAGCTCTCTTATAAATATACAAGTAAAAATAATTTTGCTGTAGTGTGATTGGGGTAGATTGAATGGCAATATTTAGACTAATTACTTTCTTCTGGGAGGTTTAAGAATATACACGTTAAGGGAGGGGATGTTGTGGTCACAATCAAATCTCTAAAAGGCCACAATGCTGTTCACTGGAAAATGTTTCTTCTGAGATAGAAGCTTGCTGTCTGACCACAAAATCTAAAACAATTTAGACCTTCCTGAAACAAAATAATAATTTCTAAGACTAATTGCATGTATATACTCAACTAGAAAACAAATTAAGACCAATTTTTCAAGATCTAAGAAAAAAATCCACAGTGCACACTGAACCATGCAGAATCTGAATGCTGTCATTCAAATGTTTTTAAATCTTTTAATAAATACTGTTCACAAATAGGAAGAAAACAAGTTAACATAATTAACTTATATACTATTATCACAAATTTTACCTGTACAGACTGTAAATAAAGAATAAAAATAGCATATGCATTTCCATTTAAACTTGCCTGAAGATAATTATGAATGCACTCTGGCTGAACTTCAAGTATTCAGATTTTAAACATTAATTTACTTTGACTATGTGCATGTCAAAATGAAAGATTGCTGTCTGGATCCAGACATGCAGTATTAATACTGAACACGTGCATTCATTTCAGGTCAGCAGACATTCCAACTCTACTTCAGCAGGTGGTAGGAACAGCACTCTAATTAAAATCTATATTAAAAAGTTCACAATGGGCTATCTATTCTGAATAGCTCCCATACAGAAACATCACTGCAACTGAAAGACTTAGACCACCTTCACTTAAAAAGCTGAATGCCTCCTCACATAAAACACCTTTCTGAACAATTTCTACTTTTTCAACCTACCAACAGATTTTTCAAGGCAGCCCACTAAAGATTTCAGGACCCATTTAAGATACTAAGAAATGTACCAAAATATTTCCTCAAAATAAACTCACATTTAGATATCAAAGCAATGAAAAAAGCTAAACTAAGCTCATTCCCAATTAGATATTTTTCATCACTTCAGAAAATGATTGCCTGTCGTAAGTGATCCATCTGAGAACAGTGTAAACAAGGTCAAGGCAATTTCAGCCCAGGTTACCTGGTAAAACAATTATTTAGTCACAGTTTTAGGGTAAACATCTACCTGTTTGGGGTTCAGCTTTTTCTAACTTAACAATTCTACATTACACTTTCAGGGGTGGGGTTTTTGGTTTTAGTTGGTATGTACTATACTGAAGCCCAGAAATGCCCCGACATTTAACAATGCACAAAGTGCTTCAGTTACAGTGTTTCTTACAAACAATACAGAGCACTAACTCCACACAATATGCACAGTCCACTTACTAACCTCACTCCTTGTACCTCACTTCTGCTGCTGAATGGGGTGATGTTATGACCACCAGGCTGAATGCAAGCACTTGGAATTTTATGACAACCATAGCAAATGAACTGGATAGGGAGATACCCCAAATTCCTGAAATGGAACATTTAAACCAAAGTTCTCAACAGTGACTGCACTTTGTTCCTCAAGTGTAACTGATAATTGCATTAAATACCTTCCAGGAAAAGAGTGATATTGGTCTTCTAACTCAGAAGACAAATAGGTCCTTTTTCTTGTTCAGCTTTGCAACCGACTAAAGATAAAGTGAAGAACTATTCTATTACTGACAGAAAAACCAGAATATTTTTTTTTAAAATTACCACTCCCATAGAGGCATTAAACCTTCCATAGGGAGCATCAAGATGATGACAACTCCAAAAGTATTCTCTCTTTCTTTCAAAAACCACTTTTTTCTCAGCACTCACACTGATGCCCCACAAAGTGAGACTTAAAAGAGTGGCCTAATCCCTTCTCTCTTGAAAACCACCCATAGCAGACACCCTTGTACCTCCTTCACCTCTTTACTGGGCAATGAGATCAAACTCACGCACATGGCAGCCAAGGACAAATTTAAATAATGTTGTATCCCACACAATTTGCTGTATTTAATGAGACTCCTATGTGGAAGTGATTCAAGTTTGAAATGCACATGCTGGCCAAACAATATTGGATGGCACCTGGATAACAGGTGCCACTTTAGATCTATAAATTCAAGTATTATAACCAACAGTGACATGAGCTTAAGCTTCTTCTAAAACAGCTGTTCGTCATTAGATGCCTATGAAGTTTTCAGCACTCAGAGAAAAGGGGCTTTGCAAGTGTAAGCAGAAATAAAGGAGCATTTTCCTTCCCTGGGTACAGTATCTTGTTTTTCTAATGTGTAGAACTATCCGGTTTTTCTTTTTTTAATCCAACCAGATGAGATACTTAGAATGTTCGTTTGTCTAGTGCAAAGCTAAAAACATATAAAAGTATATTTGACCTGCTTTTTTCTCCTAGTAAACAGAATCTTATCATACCCTTCTATTTAACATAATTTTGGCTCCTAGTGAGAAACATCCATTGCCAAACAGCAAGAAAATCTATATATAATAGTTAATTACTAACGTTGAATTGAACTTTTGCTACAAAACAGCACATTTCAGTTTGACTACTTATTTACAAAACAAAAACATCATGTAACCCCTAACATACAGGAACATAGAATATTTAACACATCATTTTAGGAAAAATCTTTAGTAGTCTTATTCTTTTCACAGACACAAAAAGAAAGCATGAGTGAATTTTGACATCGTGGATAGAATTAAGTGAAACAGAGTGCTAGTTTACCAGACAAACATGTTCACAGCTCCATCACAGAATGTTAGACTGGTGTCATTCCACCAAGTGGTTCCTCCACCTTCTGTTTTGTTTCTTTAAGCCTATAGAATACTGCTCAGTGTATAAATACAGTGTATATATACAAAACTGGACTGAATCTGTTTCTTTTCAGACAGAGATAGCATTTTAAGAGCAGGTGGCAAGACAGTCCAATAAACAGATACTGTCTATTGTCAGATGCACAGACATATCTGCAGCTGTTTACAGGATGTGTCAAGGAACTGTGTACCTGCTTCTCTGCCTTAATGGTGATGTACAGATCTACAAATAAGATTATCACACGAGGCACATCAGAAAGGCACAGCAATTAAACTTGCCAAAGAACTGGAACAAGGATCGTTTTTATCAACTTATTCATGGTTAACTAAGTACATTGTAGAAGCTCTGAACTTAAAACACAAAACCTCGAGCCCACCAAAATAATAAAATATCAACTAACAAGAAATAAAAAACTTGAAAGTTGAACGGAACTTGAAATTGTGTTGTCAGCGTGACCACATTACTTTCACGGTAACTTATTAACATACCTCACATGCTTACCTCTACACACAAAAACTCTGCAGAACTGTAAGGTTGACTAAACATTGAAAGGATTTATGCAGTTTGAGGGAAGATAAGGTTAAAACAAAATACGTGGTCTTACTACATTAATAACTAGGTATTCATGCCATTTCAAACTATGCATCTTAGGTGTCTTGCCCGAGTTAGGAACAGAACTCCCCATACAATCAAAAGAAAGAAGCCAACACACTTGAATTCCTTACCTCTAGGGGGTGCTTCAGGAAAGCAAGTATATTTTCACTTAGCTAATCAGGCCTAACTTAGGAACCTAAACTATGAGATGTATGGTAAAAACAATTTTTGAACACCTGTTTTGGTAGATATTTGAGCATTCCCAAGGTAGTCCTTTGTTTATCATCACTTCGATGCAGCAGCTAAAACATACATTTAAATAAGGACAGATAATCCCATTTTTACAGTTTTTTCCTTGGGGGCTTTTTTGCCAAAGAAATCTTTTCATTGTTTATTCCAGACTGACATTTACAAAGACACTACTCTATTTTAAAGGTGTAGCTATGAAAACTTTTGTGAAACAATTCTACAGAAATTGATGCTAAAAATCAGTAGACCCTGTAGAGGTTAGAAAATACATGTTTTAGCATATAGAAAGCTATACGAGTAGTTCCATTTAAAACACATCTTAAATCCACCTCATTCATCAGCCTTTAAATCCTTCATTTTAGGAATCTGTTTCTTGAGGATATGGTTTGCAACAGAAATGGCACATGTGTTTTCAATACTGAAATGTGTCTAAAGTAACTGGGTACAACTCGGTATCAAATACTGCACAGTTTGTTTCACAGGCCGCACACTCCTTGATGTTAGCAAGACATTAACTAGTTCCACACTTTCCACACATTGGAGTTAATCTTGATTTAGTTCCTGGTACCTGAAGTACATGCTAACAGGAATAGAATTGCTTTTACAAAAACCTAGACTGTATTAATGAAAATTAAAAAAATACAGCTATGAAAGCTTAAAACAAGGTTTTACACGGGTGAGATGCTGATTAGCAGGAATTTCTGTGTCTCAGGTCTCATAAAAACAACAAACCCAACCCTAGTCCAGAGGGGTTTTCAAATTTTTTTCCTTTGTATATATACCAAAACTTAGAAAAATGTTTGCAGTTTGCTTTAATTTTCCTTTTTGTGTGTGCACCAACAGTAAATTTGAAAAATGTGGACGCCCTTCAATTACCTTCTTGAATCACAATTTGGGCACAGATCTCTACAAATTAAAAAAAAAAAAAAAACTGTCCTTCGACAGGTTGTTCTTGCAAAGAAGAGCCTATAATCCATTCATACAAAACATTATTTTCCTTAAAAAAATCATTTTCCTGCAGAACCACATTAATTCAGATACAGGAGGAAAGATCTCAGCTTGAATCAACTACATGTTATTAATTCATCCTAGAAGCTGCCTTACTGCTTCAAACCAAAGGCTGTGAAAACCTGAAAAATAAGAAAGAGAATTATGTTAAACTAATTCTTACACATTTTAAACTGAAGCTGAACTACTTTAGAAGCACTGCATCACGATCAGGGATCAGCAGCTATGGGTATATTTCCCGGGGTAATACATCATTTTCTAAATTGAGGACTTTCACACAAGACAACAGATCTTTGGTGCTCCATTGTTTAAAGATACAAACATCTAACTTTTGCCGTCCAACCACATATTGCAAACTAATCCAGATCACCATGACTTCAGTGTCTTCAGTTATATATGGCTAGAAACTACTTTTCGTTTCATTCTGGTATACAGCACTCCTAAGACCACTTCTTCAATACAAATGAGCTTTCCCCAAAAACTGTGAAAAAAATTGTTTTAATAAAGTTTTTGTAGCTAAAGCAAAATATTTTTTTGCTGCTCAGTATTTCCTTAGAATCTTCCTATAAAAGAAGTTCTTCTGCTAATATTTTTCTTTTTTATATTTTTTTTTTAAAAACCTAAGTGTTATGCCAAATATCACATTTTCTCTTTAATATGTGCTAGGTAGCACACCTGGAACTTCAAGTACAAATTTATCAACTGACTTCAATTAGTGCCAGGAAGGTGAGTCAAACTAGAAATGTTGTATACACACAATGCAAATAATCACTGATACACCAGTAGAGGTGTGATCCAAGACAGCAACCAGCAATATCTCAGGAAGTAAATGAAAAATATACTCTAACAATTAAATCAATCCATGTAATCGTTACTGTAAGAAACAACTACAGTCACCAACTTCATCTGTTCCCCCTTCCCAAAGAAACCAAGTAAAACACACTTAACAATGGAAAAAAAAATTCATACATGCACACAGAAAACATGCAGTCTGGTAACATAAATGCTATTTTTGCACTTCACAGACCCTTTGGAGTTTGGTTGGGGTTTTTTTAATGATACATGTAACACGCTGCAGCTGAAGCAAACTTTCTTCTTTTGCTGGAAGAATCCCCATCTTAAGAGATGCAAACTTTCCTGGTGTACGTACCTGAGACTCATGAAAATCTGCCTCGCCAAAATTTCTAACATGTTTTTAAGCGTGACAGTAAAGGAAACGGACTGCTTAGCACATTGTACCTCCCGCACAGTGAAAACCTCTTGCTAACGCTGATCATTATGAAAAAACCTCACGCCATCCTGATTGGACACACAAAACCCTGGCTGCATCACGTTGCAAGCGTCTTAGTACCACACCCAGAAAGCTTTATTTGGATATGATCTTTTCCATGAATGAACAACTCCTTATTTACAATTATATGGCACACATTGAAACCAAAAGTCCAATTTTCCAAGATAGAAAAAAAGTTAAAACAAATTCAAACTTTCCCAGCTAAGATTCTGAAAATAAAGAGCTCATATAACTAGCATGAACATACATGGATGATGATCAATTAATAAAAATCATACAAATCCCTGTAATCTCAAAAGACTTTTATACTAATCACTGCTTCATTTCCTTTGCAACCATATTCGAACTGAGAGTGGATCTCGTTTTTTTCCGAATAATCTTCTAGGATATTTACACAAGCCTAATGTATGCAATGCTCCTGCATTATTAATCATTTCTGTGGGAAACGAACGAAAATTTTACCTCACTTGCTAGGGTTTCCTCTGAACTTTTGAGTCCTTTCAAACAATACAAAGCAAGGCCCTGAGCCAGGAGATCATTTGTAGTGGGATCAATTAAGTGACTAAATTGAAAATAAAATTCAACAAAATGGCATTTTTAACCTAAATGTTAATTTAAACGGTTCTCAAGGAGAGGTTTCAGCACCAATTTCGGTGCCAGCGCGGTCACACAGCGCCATCTAGCAGTGACTCACAGTACGGCAGTTACTGTGACACCGAGTCAGACACTTCTCTCAGTAAGTTTGTGAAGTCCTCACTCGTTTAAATAAATTCAGAGAAACCAGAGAAGTGACCCGTACAATTGCTATAAGCAAACCTAAAGCTGAAGCTTTACAGACCGAATCTATGCCAACTGCTGCAATTGTCTTCCCACTGACCAAACTCTGGCCTCATAAAAGGGAGAAGCTGTTTAAAACATCTTTGATAGCTTATTACTTCTGCAAAAATCTTTCTAAAAATTATCTGGAAAAGCTAAGTAAGCATTAGTAGAACTCTTACTGTAACGTAGTCCTGCATAGCTCTTATTGCAAGTCTGACATCAAACTCTGATCTAATGTTTCTCCGAAGTGTTACCTTCACTTATTTTAAGTGGCCAAGATTTCTCTGCTTGTCATGACTAAAACTGTTGAAACATCTCAAGTTACATACACCAATAAATTCAGGGTTTCTAACATACTGGGTGGGGGGAGGATCCTTTAAGGCCCCAGCGAATGGCATCAAGATGGATTCTTTACTAGATCAAGTTGCACAAAATATTTGCAGAAATCTATCACAGCACAAAACACTAAAATAAAGCATTCCAAGTCTAAAGCTCTAGTTTCACAAGCACATACTTTAACTCAGCACAAGGAAGCCTTAGTGCTAAATGAAAAACAAGCCATCTCTTGTAAGCCACCTCTTACCCACTCAGTCCAGGTAATGCTCTGCCTTCTTTCTTCCTCAATGTTTCAATGCATATGCATAGACACTTACAAAGATTTGCAGAGAATCAAACCAAAGAACAAATATGATTTTAGACTAAAATGGCCAAAAAATAAAACAAAAGGTGCCAGAGTATTTTTGAAACTACAGCGTGGAAAAAATAAAAGCAAGTAACAGAAGTGTGATGACAATTCTCGGCTTAACAATTCAGAGTTAGTATTACTAAGAGCAGTTATTATGAACAACCCTGATGGCCCTAAATGAGCTGTGGAAGCAAATCCTTAAAAAAAACCCATTGTGAATCTCTGTAAATTAGCAGCATTCACTTCAGACACATTAAAAAATGGAACCAGAGAAGCAAGGTATTCTGACCAGGACAGCAGACAAGCTAGCACCAAGACTTCAACTTCCCCATCTTCAACTTTTTTATTCTAAAAACTATTTCCTGTAAGTATTTTTCTATGGAAGTGTATTTCAGTATTTGCCATCCTATATAAAAAAAAAATTAAGTCAATTATGACAGAGTTATTCTGTAACAGACTCTGATCCAGATTGCAGCTGTCCTGGGACCTAAATTTGAAGGTTTCATAAACTGTATTTTGAATGAGGCAACAAAAAACCTACCTCCTCCACATTTATCAAAATTGAACATGCTAGATAAACATACTAATGCACTTGAAGATTGATGAAAATAAAATGGATAATGTCCAGAGGAATGGAACAAGAAAGGTCAGAGCTCTAGAGAACACGACCTATAAGAGAAGCTTTTAGGAATTAGGTCTGTGTAGCCTAAACACAAGATGCCTATAGGGAGAAGGCATAACAGCATTCAAATATGTGAAAGGTTGCTATGCAGAAGAAAAGAATCAGATGTTCTCCACACACTAAAGAAAATACAGGCAGCTAGAGGCTTAGCTGTGCTAAAAGGTATAGGTCACATACTCGGAAACACTTTTCAACCAGAAAGGTAGTTAATCATCCAAAACGGGTTTTGAATTATCCATCACTGCAGGTTTACAATACCCAGCTAAAACAAAGGCTGCTGAATGGCCCAGCCCTGGGAAGGAGAGCTCACCATGCAGGTGCCTTTTGCCTATGATCTTTGACAGAACACAGCAGTCTAAGAGGAGCCTCTGTCAGTCACGAACACAAACTTACTACCTACTCCCTGCAGGTGGTCAGGGAAAACAGTTCCACTTAAAATTCCTCTCCCACTCCTCCCCTGCATCAGTTTACACCCCAGAACTAAACTCCTGTTCCTGCACCTGGTGGCTGGGCTGCCTGCAGCAGGTGAGCAGCATCACACTGAAGTTCTGATAAACTACATTAATTCCTCGCCAAGCCACTGAAGAGCAGAGGCAAAGTTCACCACCCCCCCCCACCATTTATATGTTATTCTGCCTCAGTAAAGAGAAGAACCACTGACAACACTGAGAAGCTGCACCTGTAAAGGAACTGGCAGTCACCTACAGAAGAAGGCACTGTTTTTCTTGCGCTGCTGTGTTTTTATTCAGAAAATCATGAACAGACTCAAAGACAATTTTAAACACCTAAGTTTTCCAACAAGCCCCAAGTGTCATGGCAAAAGAGTTCGTGGAGAAAATTTCCTTCCTCTCCTAAGTTTCCTGGAGTTTGGGGTTTTACGAAAAACAAGACAAAAAAATCCCATTTAACAATCAGATTTTTCTCCTGTAACAGAAAATTCTGATAGAGCTTTTCTTATTCTACTGTAATATTACAAAGAATATCTGGAACCACCAGCAGTATATAGAGGTGACTGTCTTACAACTGAACTTGTTATTTTTTTGTTTTCTAGTTAGACTTCCAAACCATATTCACTTGATATTCTCCCTCCATCACTACCAACTATAAGACTCAAACTTCTAGTTAAATAAATATTGGATGCTCAAATTTACCATCATCTGATGGTCTGCACCTTCATGTTCACAAAGGAAAATCAACACTTCCAATGGTAAGTGAATTTTTCAAAGCATGATAAAGACAAGCAGAAAAGTGGCGACCCATGAACAAACAACAGAATCTCAAAAGTCAACTATCACTCAGGGAATCAATTACAAACAAGCACACTTTTACCCTTAAAACCCAGCCAACAAAAGCTGAGGGTCCAAAATGCCTAATAAAATCTGCAGCCAAGTGCTCTGTCTTCTATTAAATTGCAAGCCAAAAAAATCACTTCTCTATACACCAGTGTCTTGTACCAATCAACAGCAATTCAGTTTTGGCACAATTAACTCAAAGTCTATTTATAGTTATCCAAGACAAAGTTTCTGCTTAGCTTCTTTCTGTAAGCAAATTCCAAAGCCAGGGATTTGAGACAAGACAAAAGCTAATGTCTTCTGCTTAAATAGCCTGTTCCTCAGCCCCAACACTAAATCTGCTAGCTCCAACTGGTAGCACACAAAAGCTACAGAATTCATGGTGGTGAATACAGGATTGATGGATGTGCATTTCTGCAGGCCCATCATGCCCTGGCTAAGCGTAAGTGTTGGAAAGACTGCACCAGCCCAGTCAGCTTAAGGTCCCCATGGATGCTAGGCTGTTTGGCCACAACAGCTACCCCACTTTCCCCAAGTGGTTGAAAAGAACACAAAAATCACAGAAACTGGCTAGGACAAGGCTGAAGTTTCCTATGAACTGCAGAAAACATGCTAACACACAGTTTTATGTTGCAATAAAATCATTTCTCTGCATCTCTTGAGATGCAGAGCAGACCTACCACTTCTCTCAGGGTGAAAGGGCTTGCTATCTATCTAGTATTGCTGAAACCAAATAATTTCTCAGTTTCTGCAAAACATGATGAGCCTGTGCATAACTCGCTTGATTTCAAACTAGGCTTTGGAGTACAGCAATGCCAGAAAAGAGCAGGACTGAATGATTATTCCATCAGCTCCATGAGGAGGGTAGAGGTCACATGGGAGTCTGCTCCAGCTTTGCCTGACTGCAGCACAATGTCATTCCACTATCACAAAGCTCCTTCCCTGCAAACTGAAGGGCCTACCAGGGCACAGCTCTACTGCCCCAAGAGGTACAAGGGACAGACTGTCCTTCGACAATGTTTCAAACATTGTTCACAATAAAAGAGTTTACAAAACTAAATATAAAATAATATTTAGATGGAAAAAGCAAAAAATTACACAGCTGAGAAGTTCCTGAAGATAAGCTCAAGAAAATGATATGCACTAAACATGAATGAATTAAAGAAAAAAAATTAAGTACTTCCACAAACCTTGAGTTAAGCACACAAAATACACAAGCTAAGTATGCCGACAGGCCTCACCCACAGTCAACTTAGGGTATTAATTCACAGCAGGTGGCATTTCCCCTCAAAAAACACATTAAATCACATCCTGTATATTGTTAAGAATTTGCCTGAACAAATGAAAAAACTAGCTTTGGAAACTTAGGATAGTACCACACTAGGGACAACAGTTATCAGATGCTAACCCTAACAAGCTGTTAGGCACCCAAACAATTAATTACTGATGCCCAACCTGAACACCATCTGCCTTTACACTCACAGTTTTATTTATGCTGTAGTTATGCATTTCAACAAGTAGTATTTGTTCAGTAGTCCCTACAGTTTTTAGTGTCTTGGTGAAACACACATGGTAAGACAGTGTAACTACGATTATTAAAATTAAACAATTTTTTTAATCATTCCTCAATGAAAACAGTACATTGATCATTGTAAGCAAACTCCTCAAATAATGTTTCAAGGAGAAGTCCATATATAAAAGTAACCCAGCCTACCCAAACCAACACACATAAACCAGAAAGTGCTTCCAAATGGAACAGCTCTTCGAAAAGGTGCATTTAGGCAATTACACTTCATGAACCTCAACTCCTTAACACAGACCCTCTGAAAGGGAAATTGAGTCCAACACAAAGCATAACTGAAGCTAAAAAGTGCTAACGCTCAAGACAAAACAGAAGTACAAAACATACACCTTAATACTCAACAGCAAAGTTGCCAACTAAATCGGCATGAGAATGACAGCAAATAATTTAAATTAAAGCAGGTTTAGTCAAGTGCATATGACTGTACTTTAAATGTGCCTAATGCTCCAGGACCCTCAATTCAGCCGTTCCGAGTCCAGCAGGTACGGGAAGGTGCGGTGCCTTCCCGGCCGGCAGGAGCGCGGCGCAGCCCGGCACTCCTTAGGCACTGCTGCCCCCTCTCGGCTGCTCCCGGCACGGCACCACCGCGCCAAGGCTCCTGCCCAGCCCTCACAGCACAGCGCCTCACCTTTTAAATCTTCTCCGGCTGAAAAAACCCTAAACTACCTTTAGCCTTTTACCTGAAAAAAGCCTATACATTACCTTATCCCGACTCTGTCTGTGTGTGTGTGTGACCACTACATAAACATTCTTCTAGAAAGAAACCAGAAGGGTAATGTCTGAATTCGCTTATACGGCCAAGCAGGCCTGAGGAGACACAGTGCTGCATCACTTAACAAAAAAGAAAAAAAAAGGCATAAATTAAAAGCACAGACGAGCTAAGACAGCAGCAGACACACTCTAAGGATGGGGTGGGAATTGATGAGAGATAAAAAATTGCTACGTTTCATTGCTTGTTCACTCAGTGACAGGACCTGTTTTAACGTGAGCGCCACGAATAACCAGGTTTACATGAACATAACCAAAGCCGGCCATGAAGAAGTAAACAAAAATTACACTCAGGTCTGATAGCCCTTTTCTCTCTCTCTCTCTTTTTTTTTTTTTTCCCCTTTCTTTATTTGCTCCCACCAATGAGCAAAAGCACCAAAACCAATTTGTGTCTATTATCTCTTTTAGTGCATTTCTGTCTCCAGCCAGCCTCCATAATCACACGGCAGTCTTTTCTCTTAGTATGCCCTCAGGCCTAACAGAGGGAGAACAACACAGATTAATGTTCTGTATTTGGAGACACAGAACAGTTCAATTTGTGCTACATTCAAAATTCTTACAAGCAACGAGCCAGAAAGCAACACACTCAGGCTTGCCTTGCTTCCCAGTGTAACTTACAGCAACTCACACACAGAGGCATCCACATGGAAAGTGACAAAAAAGCATTCCCAAAATACATTAAAAGCATCTTAAGGCAAAGCTGTGACTATGGCAAGTTCAGAGAACTCTGTCCTCATAAGCAGTTTCTCAAACCCAAGGAACTGGCAGCTAAGCTTCATCTTTTCTAGCAAATTAAACTGCAGTCAAACTGAAGCAAGAGCCTGCAGTGAATATTAACCCTCCACCACTATTCCCCAGCCACCCAGGGTGACAAGCAAGTCCTTTTCAAGTGCTCCTACAAATGCTCCTGATCAACATATAATCCTGCTCCTATCTCTTGAGAGTACATGGTCAAAGAAATCTCTTCAGGTTATAAAAAAATGGTCTGTTCCCCCATTAGCTTTTATAAATCTACTATAAATTTTCCTTAAGCATGAAAAACCATGAGACATGTGAAACTAATGTCTCTGTAGAATACCCTACAAAGCTTCTCATCATCTGGGTGTCTATGCTGAACTCACTCCATCACTGCTATTTATGCTTCATTTGCTGATTGCTTAACCATCTACTACAGGGGCATATTCCACACAGGAGGATGGATGTTACAAGGAGTTGAAATTTACCTTTCATGGTTCAATCCTTCTCAGATTCATTTTTCTAGATTACATGAAGTTCAGCACTTCTAGAACTAAACTCCATTCCACAAGCACCAGAGCGTGCAGCCAATGCTCTGTCACTAGAATTAACTCTAAACATGTACTACATGCTTAAATTTACCTCTGTGAGCTCTCTGCAAGTGTCTCTGAAGATAGTGTGCACACAGGATTTATTTAGGTTCCTCAACATGCTCCCAACTTTCAGTTGCCAGCCCTGTGATTGTGAAATAAAAACACTAAAAGAAAAAAAAAAGCCACTCATAGACGAATAGGTGATTTTAAAGAGGATAAAGACAGAACACACTTGTCATATCTAGTACTAACGGCAGTGATGCCATCATGAGGAGAAAACAGACTCTAGTTCTTATCTAGTTCCCCCATAAACAGGGGACGCATTTCCCAGTTTGAGAACTAAGAGTTCTATCCTGTAACGGAGACAACATACTCAAAGCTGGACTCCCCACTTAACAGAAAGTTGCCCAACAGGAATAAGTTGATGCTCAGGAAGCCGAGGTAGGAAAAACCCACCGCAAAGAGGTCGTATATCTTGCTCTGTGCTACAAGTCAGAAGTGATAAGTAACAGAAGTCTAGCCACACACGGGTTAGGAAGTTTTACAGGGAACACTGGAGCAGTAATACACAGCTGCCAAAACCACAATTATACGTTAGTTTACAGAGACTCAGGGAACATGCAGTGCTGCAGATGAGTCACAGCATGATGCCGTATGAACTCTACACTGCAAGAAACCATCCCAACAATATCCAGACTAATCGTCCCCCTCACTGGCTTATAGGACACTTCTGGCTACACTGGGAATACCTACTCCTCCCAAAGAACTGTGAAATCTTGATCGTCTACAGTTGTGCAACTCCGTCTGCTACATCCCATGAGCCTCACCTGTTTTCTTCCCCGCTATGTCCCATTTCACCCTCTCTCCTCATCCTCCTAACCATCTCACCGTAGAAGTTTCAGATTTTAAAAAGAAGAAAACCTCCAGACCCACATCCCGAGTATTCCCATACTAACTGCACGTCAGAGCACGCTTTTCAGGCCTGAGCACCAAGAATCAGCACACAAAACAAACTTGTGATGAGCAGCAACTCCAGTCTTCTAAAAGCAGGAATCAGCATCGCTGGATCTCCAAGGCAATTATCTCAAGACAACAAGTACAGAAGTTACTTTACTGCCTCTCTATCAACATCCAAAAGCTTTTACATCCAGATTATGAGTCAGCTTGAATCTGAAAGAGAAATCTGGTGCAGAACAGGTATGCCAGTAAGGTTATCAAGCAATGCAAAAACCATACAGGGCTGCGATCCTACAAGTTAAAGACGATGTGGGAATTCTTCAGCAACGGTACAAAACACCAGAATTTACATCTCTGTTCACTTTTCTCCATTGCTCAGCTGCTTCAGAGACAGTTTCATGACTGCAGTGTTGTAGAGAAAACAGAAACACCTCTCATCATCAGAAAAGTAGTGTGGGGTACTTTATGTATTTAAACACACATCATGAATTCCTGCCCACCAAAAAAGGATTGTAAGTTATCTTTTTCTTCTAAATTGGAACTGCACTCACAACCATTTGAGAAGTACAAATCCAAACACAAGGACTAAACTTGAATTCTCTGACAGATAAGGCACTTAATGAGCAGCCAATAAAGATCTGTCTTTTAGCTTAATAAAGAATACTAAAAATACCTCACAATAAGGATGGTTCACCCCAAAAATTACACAGTAGTCACCACCATTTTACATGATACTTATGAAGGAACATATGAGCATTGTGGAGAGGGTTAAGAGCAGGGTGGAGAGCAAAAAATGGAAAGATCAACTGCTGATTCTGAGCAACTAAAAGCATACACTGGAAAAAAGCAGAGATCTTAGCCAAAATACTTCATCAACCACTATTCAGACTGCAGAGAGCTTATTTTAATAACATAATAACCTATTGAAGAGATCTCTACTTTAAAACAATAAAATAAATCAAAATCTAGTATTAAAATTTTATTGTGTAGTACAGAAGTACTTTTAAAACAACACTTGAAACAAAGGACCAGATTCTGAAGTGATTTACAACCCATGAATCAATACCTGTACAGTCTTAGTAATTTTATTTTGCACTTGAATGAATAAAACTCATGCTGCAGCATGTTTGGCTGTGTCTGTATGGGGATGGCCAAAGTCTACGCAAGCATGGCTTATGCAACACAATGAACATGAGACAATGCCTTTGAACGCTGGTCTGTATTAGATTGTAGCACCTCATCTGCTTTTCAACAGCAGACTCTTTCCTTTTACACCTGTCTTCTTGTCAACATGAGGTCTTAAGAAGATCAAGAGCATTTTTTCTTCCTTATCTTCTTCCTTCTTTCTTCTACTCAAATGTGCTGTTTAAGCAGATGGAGAGTCTTAATGAAGCCTCAGTTATATCCACTGGTAAATAAAGCTCACAAGTGTTTAGAAAATTAACAAGTAGAAGAAGAAAAAAACCCCAGATAATTCCTTTAACGGGACTTCAAAATATTATTTGATATTTGCTTTAGAGGAATACATAAATTCTCTGCACAGGGAGTCACAGAGCTGTAAGACATATAACTTGGACTATAAACACTTAGATCCAATAGGAATTGGCAAGTCTCACTGATACAAGCCCTGCCAACTAAACACAATAATGGAGTGAGCTCTATGCAGCAACTTCCCATCCAACACACTTCCAGATGAAATTTTTGAGACACTGCATAGGAAGCCTGAACTAATTTTAGATTAGTCTAAAACTGCACAAGTAAAGCTAAAGGTCTGTAACCTAACCCAGTTTCTAAGGGCTAAATCAAAGCCAAGCCCACTGAATCAGCAGAAACAATTCTTGTTTCTAGAATCCCAGGCTAGAGGAGGAGTAAGCTCTGTGTTAGCATTTATTGCTAAACTCCACAGAAGTATAGTGCAGTAGTGTTATTGGTTTAGCTTCAGTGAATGTTTACTAACAGTTTTTGCTTCATCTTCATAAAAGAAGAAATTAGTGTTCATTCTTCTGATATTTCTAAGTAACTAGCAATGCCTTTCCCACTCCCAGCATGTTTTACAATGGCTGAGGAGGGAATGCTTTCGACTGAGCAGCCCCGAGCCAGAAGCAATCTGTATGAAATAACAAGCATACTTAATGTCTTGATCCATCAAAATGCATTCAAAGTTGTGCCAAAACCCATTAATTCCACAGAACTAGAAACATACAGACGTCAGCATACATGAAGACAACCACCCACTTCAGAAGTTAAAGCATTCTGTGTCTGACTACACATGTGCAGTTCCATTTTTCAGAAAGTGCACCTACATAGCACACATACTGAACTCCCTTCCCAAACAAAAATCTCGCTCGCAATATTTGAAAGCTCCCAGCTCGCTCACTTCCTGTTTTTCACAGCAGGCATTACTTGTCTGTACCATGAGAGTTTCTTCCTCCAGGGCGTATCTCACAGGGAGCACTCCAGCAGGTCTGCAGGCATATCTAAACTACACAGCAAGTCATGCTGCCAAGAAACCAAAACCAGTTTTAGAACCAGTAAAGCCACCATCAGCCACACTGTTTTCAGAATATGAACAAGTACCCATGGTACAGCCCTACACTGATAGCAGCTGGTCCACACATTTCTGTGTGTGGCTCAGGCTCACAAAAGAGCTTTGTCTTCTCACAGGATGGTATGCAAGATTTGTTCAGAATGCTGCCTACCTTCACACTGTAAAAGCGGATACAAAAATAGGTTCAGCTTTTCTGCTGGTTTCCCTTTGCCTATTTTTAAGCTGATGCAGTCCCTGACTTTTAATCACCATTGCTGTATTGCAGTATCTGTGTATTGCTGATTCACACTCTGGTCTCTCCCCAGACAGAGGCAGTTTTTGCTGTGAAAAGCACAATCCTCAGTTTTCACCTTTGGATACAGACACTCCAGGAAGCAACAAAGGGTGCTTGTACAGAAAGAACATTTTTGAAACACATGGAAAGCAAGGAGGACATTATATCCATGTTCAGTTTCAGAAAAGTCAACTTGTAAGGCAGGTTGCATTGTTACAACTTCCAGTTAGCAACAGGAGTCTGTCTGACGCTGCTTTTCTCCCTTTTATGGTCTTCCTTCTACTTCTACTCCTTCATAATGGAGCAATAATTGCAAGTAAAGCTCACACTTTATTTTCTAAAGCAAGAACTTTATTCCAGCATCTTCTCAGTACATGCTGTCTCAAAAGCTTAGGAACAGGTAGGAAACAGGCTAATCCAAACACTTTTATTTAAATAATAGCTGTCCAAGACACTGTGACAACAGACAATCTTTCACCTTAGTGAGTATTCCTATCTTTTCCTCAAGATTATAACGGTTTTACACAAAACTAACAAATTCTAGCAACAGAGGCACTGATTTACAAAATAGCTCTTGCAAAACATTTTCTTCTTATTCTTTGCATACCATAAACAATATTAAGTTTCATTTCAATAAATGTTTGAAATTTGGATCATGTTAAGCAACAGTTACTATTACTAACTGCTTCACTGTACAGGACAAAAAGATTAAATCCCTATTTGACATTCTAGCTGAACTTTCCAGATGACTTAATATAAAAAAAAGCCAAACATGCCTTCTTAAGAAGAGATTGACATGAATTACTTGATTTCAAAAAGTAGAAACTACACTGCATAATTTCTGCCTATCACCTAGCACTGAGAGTTTTTTGTTTGTTTCATTTAATGTAGGTACATACATTAACATAAACTAAATCAAGAGTTAGATTTAATAATGACTAGAAACTAGAGGTCAATTTCATTTACAACTACAAAAATTACTCTGGGACTCCTGTCCCAGCAACTGCAACTTTTATTCAGATTTTAGTTCCCTGTTTCAGATTCTAGATGTAGACTTATTCCTATTCTAATGTTATGAACAGTTAATTTTTCTAAAAAGATAAGGTATCAAAAATTTAAGGTAGTTCCTTCCTTCACTGCACTCCCATCTTTCCTACATCTCCCCCAGTAAAATTCCAAAAGCACAGAACAGCCATCTGAATCTTGACAACCCGGAAGCAGCTTCTGGAACAATATGCATTAGAAAAACTAAGGTAAAGAGGAGCTAAATTTAAGAAAGCCATAGTGAGAACTCACGTGCAATCTTATATCAACATCTGTCACAAATAAGGTTTTTTGGACCAGCATTCCACTTGTCTGTGGAAAGAGCATACCTACTCAAGAGCTGTACTACTAATTTAATAATCACCTGGGTTCCCTAAAATAGTTCAGCATTTGAATAATTCAGTGTCTTATTTCTACTTAAGAAAGATCAACAGCAATAAAGGAAAATGAGATGCAACTGTTTAACGGTATCATGAGATGTTCAAGAAAAGAAACAGCCATTCTGTGAAATCGGGAAATGCTTTTAGGAAAATGTCAGGACAGACGACTTTGTAGTCTTTCTGTATACAAGTTCAAGAGCAAGACACACCTGAACTTGAATTAATTAATAACATTTAAATTTCTATTTTGAGTAGTTAAAAGCTACACAGAAGTATTCAGATAATACTTGTCTATTGAAACATGGTGTTAATCCAAGTTTTCAACTTCTATGTCAGCATATTTTGCATTAAGGAGGTAAAATGTAGTTAGCACAACCACAAGTTTGGGCGTATTTTAAGGATTGGGGAGGTAGAACAAGATGATGGGGAGATTTTTAAAGTACTTGGAAAGCAAGGAGAAATAAGCATTCTCAGCTCTTTGGAATCTACAAGGTACAATCCTGTATCATCCCACCTCCATCCTACTGATCTTCTCTCCTGAAACAAAAGATCATTCACCTGGAGTAGACCACCTCTGCTCCAGTGCAAACACACACATCACCAAGTGAAAACACATTGCCTCTCTCCCTCTTTCCACTTGGGTTCCACCAATTACGATTAAAAACCAAGAATTAATAGACTTCCTGTCCACGTTTATGAAAACTTTTCAATTCAGTTTAGCAAGTAAAAAGCCAAAAAAAGGCACTGAATGATATCTATTTGATGTCTGCCCTGTCAAGAAAATCTAACCATTCTGAAAGCACTCATCCTGTAATCATTCTGCTTAATGCCAGGAAAAAACTTCACCTCCTCACCTTCAGAGCAGAAAGGGATCGGAAGGGGATTTTTAAAGGCATAATTAAGACTGAAAACATTTGATGACAACTTGACAGCTCTGAATGTTCACCCTAGAAAAACTGATTACAGGGCTCACTCATACTGTTACCTGTAATTTTGTATCCATATGCAGCCAGCTGTCCAGCCATGTATTCACCATCTGAATTATTGTGAGAACATCCCCATGTACGAATCCAGATTTTCTGAACACCAGGAATAATGCTGTCAAGTAAAAGAGAATGAGAAATGCAAGTTAAATGATAAACTAGCTTCCCCTTTAAGCCCACTGATTTGACTGAATGAACTGTAATTCTTCAAACGTAAAGTAAGCAACACAAACAACTCCAAAACAGCTGAGGAAAAACAGTAATTATGTGATTTTAGTGTAATGGGTATTAGGTCTTGCTGGGATAGAGAAACTTTCCTCACAGCAACCCATATAGTGCTGTGTTTTGTATCTGTGACTGTAACACTGTTGGCAACACACCTGTGTTTCAGCTACCATTGAACAGTGCTTGCTTGTTTCCTCCCGCCCCCGTGCTCCACCCCGCCACAAGCAGGCTGCAGATGGACAACAGGTTGGGAGGAACACGAACAGAACAGCAGACCAAAAGGGTAATTCATTCCAGATGACATCATGTTCAGCGATAAAAGCTGTGGGTTTGGTCTTTCCAAAATAACCATTGTTCTGAGACTGCTTGGGTACCAGTCTGCTTGTGGGAGGTGGCGAATGGTTGCTTTTGCATCACTTGGGGTTTTTCCCTGCTCCTTACTTCACTGTATCTGTCTTCATCTCAACCCACAAGCTTTCTCACTTTTACTCTTCCAGTTCTCTCCCTTGTGGTAGAGTCAATCCACCACAACTAGCAAGAAAAGAGATAGAAAAGAATTTTAGCACAGAGAAGGTGCAAGAGCTGTAGGATAAAAACAGATTCAGTACACTGCAGTTATGTTAAAGCAGCAAAAACCCCAACAAAACACACAAATAAACACAAAAAAAAATCCCAAACCTAAACTCCCCGGCAAACAAACTGCAACCTCTTGATATCATGGCATGCACTGACTGTAGCTCCCTCCATACAAGCCAGCTCTATAAATTAACTTGATGCCCACCAGCCGCATGAACAGTGGAAAGCTCCCATCCCAACCTTTCCGGGCTACAGAAGCAGCATGGCAGACATGCAGTGTGGAGCTAGCACATACAATGTTCCAAGAACCAACAAAAAGTTCTGCAAGAAGCTCTCATTGAAATTTCTGGGATAACTGCCAATGAGCTAAAGATGCCTGCACAAGAACACCACACATCCTGGAACACAATACTGCGCCCTGCCTACAGCTTTTTTTTTTCCTTCCCCCTCCACGCTCCTTTTTAACAGACACTTCCCCTAGCTAAAAATAGAAATTTGTTGATGGAACATTAATGATCATTAAGTGTAAACACAGGGTATCCAGACTTCCTGCTGTCTAAACAACACATGTTCAATGTGCTTTCTGGGGTACAAAACACTAAAACACAGCCTGTTAGAGAATATATAGTACCTGAACACTTTGGGGCATGAAGTACTTGTGTGGAGTATCTACAGAACACCAGTCCAGCTGTCCGTACACTCCTGGCAGACCAGGGCCAATGCACTTTTAGGGGCATGCAGATGAAGATGCATTGTTATGCTTATAGAATCTCTTTTGAATGCAGATGAAAACCCAAAATTTAATTTCTCCACAGGAAATTAATTTCCATACACAATTTATTTTCACCTTTATCATACAGGGAAATTTTATCCACCAACTTTAAACTAATGTGCAAAAAAAGGAAAAAACCCAGATCTCAGAACTGCAGTAGAAATTATAATCAATAACTGAGCTGACCTACACTCTAATCAATTCCACTGCAGCAGATTCTGTTCTTATGGAAATCACAAGTAGGAAAAATGCAAAGATATATTTCGTGCTTATTGCATACTATTTCTGCTGAAATAAAACAGCAAGTTCAAAGGAAGTTTCACCATGTCACTTGCAGGATATACACACAAAAAGTACAGCCTTTGCAAATCCCAGGATCCAGTAAACAGGTTGAAAGACTGAAGCAAGGATGACATATCCTTCATGAAAAGAGACTGGATCAGGAAATAGTTCAGCACACTGAGCATACCTAAGTCCCTGGGCCCTGACAGGATGCACCCACAAGAGAGATAGGGACGTACTGGAGACAGTCCAACAAAGGGCCACAAAGATCATGAAGGGACTGGAACATGTCTCATAAGAGGAATGGCTGAGAGTGCTGGGACTGTTCTGCCTGGAGAAGAGAAGGCTCAGGGTGACCTCATCACAGTATATAAATACCTGAAGGGAGAGTGCAAAGAAGACAGAGCCAGGATTTTTTTCAGTGGTGCCCAGTGACAGGACCAGAGGCAACAGGTACAAACTGAAACATCGGAGGTTCCCTCTGAGCATCAGGAAACAGCTTTTTCACTCTAAGAATGACCAAGAACTGGCACAGGTTACCCAGGGAGGTTGCAGAATCTCCATCCCCTGAAGATACTCAAAAGGTACCTAGTCAGAGTCCTGCCAAGTGGTGCTTTGTGGCCGTATTCAAGCAGGGGGTTTGGACAAGATGACCTTCCAACCTCTAGCCTTTTGCAACTCTCCGTATTTTGTTCTTATTTCTCATGTCAGATGTCAAAAGGCTACTCCAGGACTGCATTTTGAAGAGCTCAGATTGTATTTAGGTAATTAAGATGAAACAGACAGTTTTTCAGAAATGTTTTACACATAAAAGCATAACAGAAACCATTTTTCCAGTCTGATTATTCCATTCATTAACATCTCAGCAATAACTGATTTCTACAGAAAATCTGTCTAGGAAAAGAAATTTGCTTAGGATTTATTATTTATTCTCTCTACGTTCTATAAGGATTATTTTACTCATTTTTATCTTGTACACAGATTTTACATTAAGATATAACACGAACTTCCACCTTACTTTTAAAAGCTGAAAAGTGCATATAAGAGACAAGAAAAGCAATGACGCCGGGTTGATGTCAGACTTTACCTGTCACTTGGGGGCTCATCATCTGGCTGAACAGTTTTCTGGGAGTTGCGTTTTCGCACCTTGGGAAAAACATTCTTTCTCACAAACTGCCGATCACGTGGCTTCAAATCTTCTGCTGACACAATGTCTTCGATATCCTCAAGCACTGGCTCACAGGCAGCAGGCATCTTCAGGAAATGTTGGAGAAGATGGGCATTAGCAAAGCGTTTGAGTACAAAACCAAGGCCTCGTATCTACTGCACATTTCTCATAAAGAAAATTCAGATGTATTTCTAAGCACAAGTGCAATATATATCACACATGTGAGGGGTACTGAGCACATAAAAACAATCCACTATCCAGAGACATTTTCTGAATGCCTTCTTCCCCCGACACCTCAAACACAGGCAGGGAGAAAGTCACAAACCATATAGATTCTTAATGGCTTGTTTATAAATCATCTGTACCAAGTCATCTTCTAACTCAAAAACCCTTCATCTCCTCTGACACGACACATCCAAGATACAGATATTTTTAATCACGTCAGCAACATAATAAAATAGTGAGCTCATGTTATGTGATGGATGTACTTTCACCCACATCACAGAAGAAGAATGAACGATACATCATCCAAGTGACTGCTTCAAAGGCCATTCTGGCTCTCTTATTTGGGTGTGGACACTATCTAAATATGTTCACACAGTCCTTCTGAAAACGAACCAAACTATTCCTAGACTTCCTGATTCCACAGCCTTTCATCTGAATTAGTTCATTCATTGGGATAGCAAAACAAAAATTCCTGTTTTCAGGTACAGAATGTTAAACAACTACTCCTAACTAATAAAAAATAAATACATTATAATATGGCTAGAATAATATACTAGAAGATTGCTAAAATCTAATTATATTTTCCACAAGAAAGTAAATACATATGCATATGTATCTCCCAGCAGATGTCAAAATCCAGATTAGTTTTCAGGAATCAAAACAAAAGCCATTTCCTAGAAGAGTCTCTAAAATAGTTACTGCATTAATTACATGCCACACTGTGCTGTAACTCTTAATTAGAATAAAGTCGGAAGCACCATTGGAAACTCAGGTTTTTTACATAAACCAGCAGTTTACTATGGAAATCATACAAGGGCATTTCACAGAGTTTACAGGGGAAATACAACACTTTCCTAACTGTTTTCCTAATAAAGAAAACAAAAAAAAAAGGCTTAAATTTCTTTAAAATTAGACTTCAGGAACAGAAGGTTTGCTACTGGCATAAAAACATTTGCAGATCTTGCAGATGAATTACTGACGAACATAAGAAGCCAAACACCCATGCATTTTCCCAGCATGTGTCCATTAGTCAATCTCGTAAAATACACTTCAAAATAAAACTTCATGTAAGCTGAACCATCACACATCTGCATTTCACTCAAAAAGGAACAGAATGATGTCACAAAGAGAATCCATCTGTCCCAGCTACTTAGGCAATTAGCATTCTTCTAGATAAAAAACACCAGGATCTATAAAATAATGCAGCAAAAGGTAAACAAAACCAAACATTTCTGAAAAGTCCAGCAATAACAAATATGAGGGAAAGGTGACACCTCTTACACTACTTTACACCACTGACAACATGTACAAACAGGTAAAGTTATCAAATCAATACCTGGAAGGGAATAAAAAGTTTTGATTTGTTGTTTTTTCTCTCTTACAGAAAAGTATCCAATGTAATGGAGCAGCTGGAAAACCAAAAAAACTTAGCTTACTGCAGCGATCCATGGAACAAAGAATACAGCCAAAGTAAAATGCCTACCTTTTTAAGCAAGGTCTAAATCCTCTTGGACAGTAATCCTGAGGGGTGGGGGAAAAGGAAAAAAGACATGGAATGAACAAGCAGAACTAGCAGACAGAAAACCATGAATCCATGTTATTGCCCAGCAAGCATTCATCCTCCCTTTGGAGATATACATTCCTTGCTCAGCTTGACCTCATGTGGACTGGGTACACATGCTGGCTGGCTCGCAAGGTGGAAGAGTACCCACATTTTCCCTGTCTCCCGAGCAGGGGCACTGTTCATTTAAGCCTTCTTCTATAGAGTCTTTTTTTTTTGTCCAAGTCAGACGTATTTAAGTTATCTCAGACTTCCTCCAGATTCTGTCTTCAATCAGTTTAAAATTTTGAATGAAGAAGAGAGAGATTAACAGTAAATTTTAGTTCAAGTCATTCACAATTTTTTTTTTAAATTAGAACACTGTGAAGTTATTTTAAAACAGATTATTTGATATCTGCACTAGTTCCATATGCATGGTATCTCCTTCAGAAGGAAAAAAATTAAAGACAGATTCCTGCAGCTCTTCTGGTAGATTGACTAAAATAAGAACCAATAACAAAATTAGAAGTTAATGTATTCTTCTCATACTGCCAAGCTGCACCTACAGAACTCTACATTTCTCTTAAAAATGTAAGTAAGCAAATAAAAACTACAGTTGTTTTAACATCTTGTCACAAACAAAACTTCCCTTGTGCCAGTCTGTTCTGGCCACCCCTCCTCAATCTCCTTGCACATACCAATGGAGGACTTCCATCCAGGTGGAAGAGGACCACTGTTTTCAGCTATTTACCAACAGATATCTCCAGTAAAGCCTCAGGATTTTATCCCCGGGCTCACACAGAGCAGAAGAAAGCTGCACCGTTAATAGAGTGAGACCAAGTATTATATACATATATACGTGCATATAAATATATGTGTGTATATATATATATATATACACACATATCACAGAATGACAGAATTGTTGGCGTCGGGAAGGGACCTCCAGAGACCATCCAGCCCTGCCAAGGCAGGACCACCTGGAGCAGATTACAAGGGAATGTGTCCACGTGGGTTTTGAACGTCTCCAGAGAGGGAGACGCCACAACCTCCCCGGGCAGCCTGTTCCAGTGCTCTGCCACCCTCAATGCAAAGTTCTTCTCCATATTAAAGTGAAACCTCTTGCGTTTTATGGCCTCGTCCTGTCACTGGGCACCTGAAAAGTCTAGCACCCGCCTCCGAGATATTTATACGCATTAAAGAGATCCCCTCTCAGTATTCTGTTCTCCAGACTAAATAGGCCCAGTTCCCGCAGTCTCTCCTCATATACACAAATACGTAAACAATACATATATAAATAAACACACACACACACGTACAGCCCACGGCCGAGGGGCAGCCGGGCCGCCGCCTGGACCACGCACACCCCGGAGCCCGGCTGGGCTCGGCCCCCCTAGCCGGCTTCCATCCCGCTGCGGGTACCCCATCCCCGAGCTGCATCCCGGCCGCCGACCCCTCCGGAGACTCCCGCCAGGAGGTTCGTCTTCTCCTCCCGACGTTAACGCAGAGCCCTGGGAAGGCCCCACAGCGGACGGGAACATCGCGGGGGCAGGAGAACGGGAACTCGGCCAGACCGCCAGAGCCGGGCAGCGGAGGGAAGGACGGGACGGAAGAGAAGAGGAGCGGAGCGGAGGGAAGGGGGCCGGGGCCCATCCCGATCCCGACCCCGACACTCACCCGCGCCTCACCCGGGCTCCGCCATCGCGCCCCGCCCCGAAGCCCCGCGCGCGCAGCGGCGCCAGGACGGCGGCCGGCGGAGGCCAGAACAGCGAGGAGGGCGCGGCGCCGCCGCTTCGCCACTGAGAGCGCGGTCCCCGGCGGGAGAGGCTCCCGGGCCCTGGAGAGTCACCTTCGTCATGACTGGAAAACAGCAGTCCCAGCAGTATGTATCCAGTTAAAGCAGCTGCGATTCTGATGTATCTGACCCAAATGGGTGATGAGCTATTCAGTCCTCTTCTGGCCACAACGCCCTTTCTTTATTATTATTTTTAAATCGTTAATTTCCTCAAAACACAATGCTAGTAGCAACTTTGCTGAATAGTCTAAATGATATTGGTCAAAATATTTCGTGTCAGATGGCTAGAGTTTCTGGCACTGTTTTCCTCCAAACTTTTCTGACTGATATTTAGTAAAACACCAGTGTGGTTGTTTGGACTTGGATGGCTGAGGCTAAAGCTCTGAGCAGATTAAGTGTGCGGTGTCCTTGGTGATCAAAGCGTTGTAGAGAGTAAGCATAATATTATTGCTTTGGCTTTCATATGCACAGTTAACCTAAAACGATTATTTATATTGTATCTTTCTTTAACGTATCCTATTTTGGGGTAGTCAGCTTTGGAATGTAAAAGTCACCATTTCCTGTAGTTGCATTTCAAACATTAAGTTTCTCTCTTTAGAAGGAGCCTTTGGAATCAGTTTACTCTTTAAAAAGCAGATTATAGTCTCCCTGGAACTGGGGGGAAAGTTAATGAAAACCCTAACCCTGGGTGTATTCCATAATAGGTCTATTGGTCCACTATCAGATAGAATGTGGCAGCTTCTAATGACGAATATTATTTCCCTCTCCTTTTCTTACAAACTAGTGCTTATTTTATGTAAGGCTTATCTGACAATGCCCACAGGGGAAAAAAAAAAAGAAAATGTGGACAAAGGAAGAGGAGAGATTTAAAGAAGAGAACTGGGACAGAAAGAAATAAGCACTTCATTCAAATCAGCCCTTAAGAACAAATCATTCTGAGCAGGACTGAGCACTATTAATATCACCCTGGTCTCATGGTAGAGTCATTGTTACAGTTTCAGATATATTTGCCTTCCTGTTTGGTCTTTTTTTAAGCACACAAGTACTTTCCAGAGATTCTCTCAGCGAGACACTGTGTGATGTGTAGTTTGTTACATTTATGGCATTTTTAGCCCAGGAGAGAGTGGAGGAAAATATTTCAAAATGGGTGGCCATGTTGCTCTGTTTCAGACCTCCTCCTATGGTGTAAGAAGCCCTTACTAGGTCAGTAGTAATGGTATCTATATCACCAATCAGCATTTTAACTGCTGCCTGATAAGGTTAGCGATTCTCTTCCTTTTTTCTTTTCAGTTTCCCATGTTCAAAGTATTTCACATGCAGTCCTTGATTTCAGCTTCTCTGTTCTGGGAGCGCTGCACGGCACCACCTCACAGCTGTCCCCACCAGCCAAGTGCTCATGCTCTGGTTAAACCCAGCTGGGTACACACCAGTGCTGGTTTATGGCTGACTAAAAGCACAGACAGCCTGCAAGACATAACCAAAATTCTCCAAGTGGCCAACACTGACCAACACTACTCATGAAGGGGAGGCAGTGATCTCCAAGAGCAGCTCCCAGGCAGGAATAACCCATGAGTCCCATACCTAGTGACATAAATAGGCCACACTGATCAGTTCCAGCATGATCCAGCAGAGCCTTTACCTTGTCCCGCTGCCAAGAATTCATAGTATCAAGCAGCCCTTGTGCCAGCACCGTCCTGTTGAGCCCTAGGATGAAGCCACAACATGGAAGGCACTCTCCCCATGCTTTTGAAGCTCACGAACCTAAGTTGGTTTGTAGCATTTTCCTAGTAACAAATAAAGCTGCATCAGACAGCAGGTAGCACAGCAGGTAAAGAAGGAGCAGATGATTCCCTACCACCTCCTGATCATAGGAAGGAAGTTTATCCATATCTACCTGGGAAAACTGCTTTTTATGTGACAGTGGCTGCGAGTACAACTTCCAGTACTGGCCTTCTCAGGGCTGGCAGCAGACATGCTCCAGTTCCTTGGGTGTCCAAAGAAGAGCTTTAGATTACATCCTTTCCAGGTTGCCTGCAGACCTTACTTCCTACTCTTCAGGCCTGGTAGACTCAAAGACACCAGCCTCGGGTGTCTACTACCAACTGAAGTCACAGGTTTTGCAGGAGTAGGTAGCTGGAAAAATAAAAAAACTACTGGGAAAATAAAATCCAGATCTCAAATTCATCTCCTGGTTAGTAGAAGATACATCCTTAGTTGGTTTAGAGCATCTCAACTAATATTCTCAGGGAAGGAAAACGTATCCTCAGGCAGATGAGGGCTCATTTTTTATATGTTAACCTTATTCTCTGATGACTAAAATCAGTTCTCTGATAACTAAAATCTGGGTGGAAATAGGTGGGAAGGTATTCAGAAAAAAATGGAGAGTCCTAAAAGAGGTACAAGAAATTAGATTTTTTTTTCCCCCCCTCTATTCTTGAAATTTGGGAGACTCTGGCTGGTCATTTGTGAGCAACATTCAGCACCACTCAGAACTAGTAACAATCCATTTTTTCCTGTTATATAAGACACTTTCTCCCTGTCAAGTTTTAGAAAGAAAACAGTGGGTAAAGAAACTCCCAGACTTAATAAAGGCCAAGCATTCTTCTGATCATTGCTTAGCTGTAGAGTAATATCCAGGCAGATCTTGCTTCAGCAAGAAAAGCAGAATGGGGAGATGAATTCTACTCGTTTATGCTTCGGTTAATATCACTGCTTTGACTTTGCTCTACAGGCTCATGGTTCACTTAATGCTGAGAATTGTTGGCTCCAGGAACAGTAATGGCTTTGTGCATTAACTGTGTTTCATACAGGGGAAAAAAAAAAGACATACACTAAATTTTGTGCTTTTAAACATGTAGCTATATTTCATGCTACAGAAAGTACCTCACATATCTTTCACACTTTCTTTCTACAATAAAAATGTTCATGTCTGCATCAAGACGAAGGTGCAATTTATTCTTTCAGGTATAAGTCAAAAGGTATATAAAGTGACTGTTTCTTGTCATTTGTAGGTGGATGAGTTCTTACTGTAGGTTCAAGAGCGTGAACCCTCATTTTACTTTCAAACTCCTTTCCTGTGTATAAAGGAATAAATAGTTGCCTATCATTCAGGCCATTTTGACAGATTTTTCCAAAACCTTTTCCATCTGCTGGCAGCCAAGGAATGCAGCACATACAGCCCCCAATAAAACCTCCCTGAAACTAACACTTGTACACTGAATAATGTTGAGATACACCATGCTAGCCCAGAGGAGCAGGAATAAGTATTTTAACTGGCTGGTTTTTTTACCCTGCACCTCAGCACATGGCAAGTTTGAAATTAGATTATAGAAAGCAGATATAGAAAGCAGAAGGAAGGAGAGGGGAAAATGACATGAAAACTGGTAATCAGTAGCAGATTCTAGGGGCAAATAAAGAAGTGCTTATGGCAGTTGTAGAATAGAGAAACTGAGAACAGGCCAGGGAGGTACAGCAGATATTTATTGCCATCTTTGTTTCAAAGGGAGATCAGGACAACACAGCCATCTAGCCCTCCTTTTTTATTTATCGAGAATATAGAGAGGACCTTTGTAATCTTCCTTTCAGTACTGCTGTGTGCAGATGTTTGAATATGTACAGGTGCGCAGAGAAAGCAATAGCCTTCTCCTAGTGTGCAGGAAGTTGACAAGACACAAATTATTTGCTCAGAGGTACAACATTACAACATTTAAGTACTCAACCATATTACTGTGATTTTATTACCCTGATTTTTTTTTAATTTTTTTTTTTTTTTTTAAATTTTTGGNTTTTTTTGCAATTGATGGATGGCATGTATCTAGAGAGGTGCTGCAGCAGTATCAGAAAAGACGTACAAGTTTGTAAATACAGGTCTGGTGCAAGGGACTGTTGGAAGTGACTCAAGAAAACACAACTTCTTTTCAAAGCTACTATTAGGAAACCGGGAGAATTATCATTAGGAAGGTTAAGCAGATCCTCAACAACTGCTTTCATGTGATTTAATCCTACAATAACACAATTTCTATGAAGTTTGCAAGAAGTCTGTTTCTAATTCATATGAGAGGAGAGGGAATAAATAAAAATAAACTTGTATTATCCCAACCACTGGATCACCTGCTGTGTCTCTTAACATGTGTCTTTTATTCTTGTTTCACTCTGGCTTAAAAAAACTCGCTGAACTTATTGTTGGCATCATAAAAAAATGGGATTGAAACTATCTGGTGTCGAATGAGTATTTGCACTAATAACGAAAACAGTAACAGGTTTCAAGAAACAGGGTGACAGGCACCAAGAATAAGAAAAATTTAAATAGCTGTATACAAATCTAAAGTCTTTAAAAAAATTTCATTTTTATTGATTCATTACCATACAAAATTTATTCAAATTACATCCATTTGAAGTGGTAAGATCACAGCTAGAGAACAGGTCACCCTTTAATAAATCTATTTACAAAACTCACCATAAAAGCTTTTTTTGTTGTTTTTTTCCTTTTTTTTTACAGTATTTTACAGAGATTTGTTTTGTTTTGTTTTTTTTTAAACTAGCATACAATGCAAAGCTAAATTAGATTAGTATTTTGCCCACACACATTGGGACAAGTGTTTAATTTGTACAAAAAAAATGATGGTCTGCGTTAGTCTTCATTTTCTCTTCCCTCGCAAAAGTGCCCCTTTGTCTCACAAATCTTCATGCTCACACAACTTTTACTTTCCTCTTCCACAAGACAAAAACTTTAAATACTACAATTTTATTTACAGATCCACATCTAAAAAAACTCTTAAAAAATTACAAACCAGCTAGAAAATATTCTGGCAGTGTTTACAAATTAATTCTATTGTACAAAACTGCTAGATAACTAAAGTGTGAGTTGAGAACATATATCAAATTAAATACAACTGCTGAATGATCTATGCAAACATTTGTACATATAAACACACACTTAACACTGTTTAACAGTTCTTTATGTGTTGCCCTTTATACATTTGTTATATTCCAAAACCCACACAGTCATACAGTTTCCTTATTAGTACTGTGACTTCTTGCCTTTTTCGTGTGTGAGCTTTCATAGCAGCAACTCAATGGTACCAGAAAATCTGCATACATAATATTCTACTACAGTACAAATAGTACTAATTTTCTGAGTATGTCAGATAAGCACAACAGTAATGCAAACAAAAAGATTATATGGGCATCATCTAATCAACATTACATTAATTTAGCCCAGAACATGGCAAAATATTTTACACTCAAGAAAAAAAAAATTATTTAAGACTTCTTAGAATTCCTTTGACGTTCAAAAAATAAATATTGGTACTATACTATACTAGCAAAGATCTTCAAAAAATAAATGCAATTCAGTTGATGTGGTACTTACAGTTATGTACTTTGGAAAAAAATTAGTTCCATTTTGCTGGCGAAGAGAATTATAAAAAGCTGTAAGCAGAGGAAGCTAACCCACTGAGATAAATATGATATATTGAACAAACAAAGCTTGGCATAAGTGTTTTCCATAGAGGGAAAAACCCACAGTGCATCTCTAGTAGGCACTTAACATGAAGCCCCACTTAGTACCACAAAAATTCATGTACCAGTTCTAATGCACACTGGGGGCAGTAAAATTGAACTGTGCATCTTCGTTCTAGTTTAAAAAAAACAACAAACAAAAACTACTTTCACACACACACACACACGCACACACACACACAAGCATTTTTAAAAATCTGCAATTACTACGAGAAGTGGCAGAACTTTATACTTTTCAATATCTGCAATATACACTACATTTACAGTGTATTTTTTTTCATTAAAAGCTTTTAAGGACATAAGTATTTGACCTCATAATGAGACATATACACAGCTCAAAATGAGCATTATGACAGCAATTTAAACATTCCCACAAGTAGCTGAAGAATCCCATTCCACTCTTTTGCATTACTTCATATTTACGTTCACTGCATGTACAATCCATGTTGTGACACTCAAAAGACATGCATTCTCTGCAGAAGGCACGACCTGAAATACTATTATAAAATTGTTATTTAGGACTAAACCAGTTCATGAAGCCCTTCTCCGTAAGCCCACTTGTCACGGTAAGCAGAGACTGGGGGAGTGTGAAGACAAAACATTTACGGTCACCTGCTTGCACCTGCTGACTCGCAAGGCACTGGAGCTCAGGGTCAAGGAGAAGGCTCTGCTGTAAAAGCCTTCCATTGTTTCTTATATTATTATTAAAGGGAGCATTCAGTTAAAATATCAGCACTGTTCAGGAGCCTAGTTTATTTAATAATGCTATTTTATGGTAAGTAGAGGACAACTCTGAATGACGGCAGGTTTTTTGATTCCATTAAAAACATAGTTTAGATATGGACAGCACTTAAGACAATCAGCTGTATATAAATTCATCCATCAGTGAAGGAAGTTTCTCTAAATCATAAGCATCAAAGAGGTCACTGATGCCTTCTTCATCCCCAAGGCTCAGCAAATAATCTTCCTGAAGCAGAGGAGGCAGCAAATTCACAAATGGTCCTTCAAAGTTTGAGGGAATTTGGTCCTCGGTCTGCTGTAGAAGGTTGGCTGGAGAAGCCAATGGAGAGATTGTTGCCATATTTACTGAGCAGTCACCTTGTCCTGAGTTAGCAGAAGCCACTTCTGTGAGAGGAGAGGAAAAAAATAAAAGATGCCACGTTTAATCTCAGCAGAAATATCAGACACAGATCTAACAAAGGAACCACTGAATAAAGCGCCTTTCATAAAGCATCATTTCAACAATAAAAAAATGGCCTCCATATAATTGCTAGCTTTTTTTTGATATGTTACAAAGGGCTTCCCAAAAATGATCATGTTGCTATCATCTCTGACTTTTCTATTAAAAAGTTATCTTACAAGATTTAAACAACTACAGGGGGAAATAAATCAAGCATAGTGAGGATGCCCATTTTTCAGTGCAGTTCACAATCGAAACTGAGAACTTTTTAGATACCAAACGTCATCAGTGAAGCAATGTAGCTTCACATATACCCATATGCAGAGATTCCTGCCTCTTGTGTTGAGATGGATCTTTACTGCTACTGTCCTATTTGAAAACTTAAGAGGAACAAAATTGTTTCTTGCTTCAATATTGCATACACTTTGGTTTCATATGATATGCAAACAGGAAACTTATTTTGAACAAATGATGCAAAGGAAAACTTATTTCCCACTATATAAACCAGAAATGCATAGCGAAAATTTGATGCCTTAGCATTTCACTTCTTAGAAAAGTAAAGCCAAAGAATAAGAGCTAGAAATCCAAACTTCAAAATGAAAAACCCAGAATGTAAGCTTGAAGAACAGCCATTAGTATTGCAAAGAAATAATTTTACCTTTGGAAATGGTTTTGGAAATATTTCCATTGTGGTCCTGACTATAGGTTTTCATTGGACTGAGGGCATCGTTTTCCTCTGGGCACAGATAAACTTCAATAGGTCCTTGAGTACTGGATAAATGTATCAATGCACTCTGCTAACAAAACAAACATCAGAATGGCGTTACACCAGTGAACACAACAGAATACTGATGACACTGAGTAAATTCTTGCTGGGGTGTGAGTGTTGGAGTACAGTTTTACTAATCAAAAGAACCTGAGAACAACACCAAGCCTTTTTTTTCCTGAGATGTGAAAGGTTTCGCTGAGGTATCTTGCAGACTAGAACATAAAAACTTTTCCCACTGTAGTGCACAAATCTCAGAATCCCACCGTTTTGTGTGTCATACAAAAGGAGGGAGGTATAAAGGATTAAATTACTAACATTTTCTTACAACCACAATAGCCTGGAGCACTCTGATGGAATGGAACTGTGGGATGCAAGTCACAGGTTTTATTATTACTCATAACAATAATATTGGATGCATTTGTGTAAATGTTTCTGCTTTAAAAATATGCCAAAACATCTTTCTCCAGTCTCCTAAAAGCCTTCAGCTCTTACTCAAACTCAAATATCTACATGTAAGTTCACCTATTTATCAGGCAACATTTCCAAATAACAAAAAAACCCCAAACCAGATGCCATTTTCTTCACCCAAACTTATTTATGTAAGTCTTTCTGCCCCCTCAAGGCAGTGATTTTGATGGAGGTTCTGAATAGGAACTGCTAATTTGTCGCAAGAAGTTACATTTTTCTTAACTTTCACACACTGATGCAATACGCCAACGTGACCTAGGCACAGAAAACCTGCAAATCTGCTCTTTGCGTTATGATGGAAAAGCATAAATTGCTCTGGTTACAAATAAACCTGCTCCTGCTGCATTGCATTAATAGTTTTCTAAAAAGCATGAATACAGACATTAGGTACCTCTTTGCAGACTTGCTTAAAATACTTTCTTTTGTGCCCTTTGACAAAATGTCCCTCATATTATTTGGGTCCTGACAGTTATGTAACATAATAGACAGCATTTACAAATACAGAGAACAGCAACTGAATGGGGGTTTCCCAGGGCAGAGAAAACAGTTAAGAGCACTTAGGGCAGTGCTATAGATAATTAGGAAAAAAGGAGATGGGAAGAGCAGGAGTTGAAGAAGGAAGGTACTACTGAGCAACTGAGGTACGCTGAAAAAGAACGCTGAAATGTAACTGCATGTGACAGAAAGAAATAGGACCTTACTGCCTGAAGCTGAAAATTAAGTAAGTTGGGTATAGAGAATAAGGGAGGCCTAAGCACTAATTTTAATGATTGTGTGCATCTCTCTCTGCCTGCCTGATTTCACTGAATTAAAAATCAAAGCATAATGCCCAGGGGAAAGAAACAGGAAAGCAAACAACAATAACAGTATATATTTATGAATACTGATAAAAGACATCCTTTCCTCACTGCAGCAAAATGATTTATTCTTCCTGCCAAAACCTGCAACAAGGTTCAAAGGGGAAAGTAAGGACACAGGCAGAGAAAAGAAAAGAAGAAGGATGGAAACCATAATGAATCTAAGCAAGTGCAGGATAATCTTAGGGAAAAAAAGTGACAAGGAATCCAGAGCCTGTTCCTGCCTACAGGGCAGCAGATATGGCTGAGCTCACTGGCCCTGTGTAGGGATGAAGGATTAAGACACACGTATGAACAAAACACAGCAGTGTTTGTGGCATTAGCCCCATCTCTAGCTGCTCCTTGAGTGAAGAAATTAGGTACATTTTTTGAATCTCTAAACCAGCGGTTCCTGTTAGTAATTCCCATTCGCCCAACATACTTGGGTCTTCAGAAGTGAGAATTAAAGTAAGTGCCAATGAAGCAAAGATGATGATGAAAGAAGGAAGGGTGAGAATGTGTTCTAAGAGTAAAATACAAATTTCTACAGTAACTGTAGTATTTCAGAAAAGAGATTCCTACATGAAAACATATTTAAATAAATTAGGATATCAGTTATAGGAGTTGTTAAGATGCTTAAGGCTTTGAGTTATCCGTAACTTTTAAACCAAAGTAACAAAGCTGAATTTCTTGAGAAAGGTTTTACTTTGTTACAAACCAAGGAAATTTCAACTGTCAAGAAAGAGCTTTTCTTTATAAAAAGTATGGCAAAAGAAAATATCTGTAAATAGTGTGTATTACTCTGAAGAAATCTGAAAGTGAGCAAAAAGGAACAAATAATCACTGTTCTGCGTAAATTGATTTTTAAAGTTTCCCCCTTTTTAAAGCAACATCCCTAAAATTTGTAAGAATATAGGACTGTGTGTCTGGGCACATACCACAGTAAGACTCAGGAGACGCTGAATCTGTAGAAAAATGATAGATAACCCAGCAGAAAATGCCAGGTTCTCCTTACCTCCACTGGGTCAGGCACTTCAAGTCTTGTTTCTGGAGGAGCTTTCACAACTATAACAGTTTGGTCTTTAAGGCCACTAATTTTTCGAATATCTTGATACGTCACATAAGCTAATGTAATCACCGTTAAGGAATTTTCCATCCCAGGTTACAATACATTCAGACTATTAGAAGAGGCAGAAGTCTTTGAATTATTTTTCCATTTTCTCATGGATACATAGCTCTTAGCCCAAGGTTTTCTGTTCTCTACACTGTGATTGCCATGAGGCCCGTGAGAACTTCTCTTTGATGTTAAAAGCTGGGGCCACTACTCAGTGAACAAAAGGGATTCTCTGTGCTGAGTGCTTCTCTCCTCCTCCATATGCTGGAAACTACATAAGCTACAGTTCAACAACCTGAAATTACTCACAGACTCCATGAAGCAGAAATTTTTATGCACTTGCTATCAAAATGCAGAGAGCTGAAAATCACTAAAAAAGTGTATAGGAATTTATAGATGCATGCGATAGAAGTGCATCTATCACTTCTATCTAATCATTCAATCATAGAATGGTTTGGGCTGGAAAGGACCTTAAAGATCATTTAGTTCCAACCCCTCTGCCACAGGCAGGGACACCTTTCACTAGACCAGGTTGCCCAGGCCCCCATCCAACCTGGCCTGGAGCAATTCCAGGGATGGGGCATCCACAGCTTCTCTGGACAACCTGTCCCGGTGCCTCACCAGCCTCACTGTCTAATATTTCATCCAAACCCACCTTCTTTCAGTTTACAGCCATTCCCCCTTGTCCTGTCACTACGTGCCCTTATAAAAACTCCATCTCCAGCTCTCCCACAGGCCCCTTTGAGGTACTGGAAGGTGCTATAGGGTCTCCTTGGAGTCTTCTCTTCCCCAGGCTGACAAAAATCATAATTTCAGTTTAAATTTGAGGGGCTTTGCAAACATAAACATATCATACATATATCATATTAAAAACATATAAATATATAAACATTTATGCAACACTTGTATATTTATATGTTAATTTATATGATATAAAATTACTTTAAAAGCCTGTTTAAGCAGAATGTCCATTTCTGCATAAGCACAGAATAAATATGAGTATTTTGCTGCTCAACATGTATTTGTCAAAATGACAGTGTTTTGGGGGTTACTACGTGGTGAAGCCTCACATAGTGATCCATGCAACTGAGGTGTCAAAGTGCTTTTGGCTGTGAAAAGAACTGTGAAACGGCCATGATCACATGCATGTGGTTCCAGCTCCCTAGTTTTGTCATCTATGAGGTACCTGGCATAATGTTTATGCCAGAGAAATAAAAAGCCTGACTTACTTTTACGTTTTTTTGGTGTGAATGTGTGCTGTTACTGAGCAGTACAGCAAGACAGACTGCCTGAGCTCCAATATATCTTGCATCTATGTTGGACCAAACAGGTCAAGAGGCAAAGTGACACATCTTTCACCCAAATGGCTTTTATCAAGGCTTTTACCACTCGTTAAGTAATGTTTGCAAATGCAGAGTTCATCCTCACAGTATTCAGCACCGCCAAAGTCGAGAATTGTCATGTTCAGTTTTGTCTTGCTTATGTCTCTTCATGGATCGTGCTCTTAGCTGAAGGCAGCACTGATCCTACTGCCCATGCCACTTGGTGATCTTTGGTTACATCAAAATGTCTATGAAATCCAGTCAAAAGACAACATTCACATAGTTCAAGCACTTTTCATTGGTACTGCCATTTATTTCCTATCCTTCAGAACAGAGAGTAAGTCCACTTTATTAGATACTATTTAAACACTACTTATAATATCCAGTAGTAAGTTTTCACATCAGCATTTAATAAAATGCTTTCTTGTGTTGCTAATAGGTGGAAAATCTAAGGAAAATGACTACTGGTTAATTACAAAGGGCAGTAACAGCCAAAATAAGTCATATGAACTTTAAGCAATTTAGTATTGCTATTACATTAAAGGTCTAAGGTATTTTGAGACCTCCTAAAACCTTTATCTATAATATTCTATTATAGATTCTCTAACCAGAGGAATCTGAAACTTAGTTGCAAGTTTCAGACTAAACCGAATCCCAACTTCATTTTCTTCTCTGTGCCTCTAATTTATATACATATCAGTTTAAAGCAAAATAAATAAATTAATTAAAAAGTAATGACTACACAACTGTGTTACCTTATCAGACTCTCTCTTCATGCCTTTATAGTTTCTGAACACATAAAACTGGGGGTTGCTCTAGGCTCAAAGTGCTTGAAAAAAACCACAGGGCTATTGGATATTGCCACTCATTAATCAGTAAGGTTCTTGGTTTTACTCTATGTGAACACAAATATTAACAGTCTCCTTCATGTACCACCTTTTCTTTTTTTTCTTTTCACATTCCAGATGCATTACATGTTCAAGCTGCTTAAGTAACTTTTCTATCAAACTACATTAAAGCCTTTTCAACTTCTTGAAGCTTCTGGTACTTGCTTTCTATCACATCACATAGAGGAATTCTCCTAGTATTGCAGGGCACAGCAAGGAGGCTGAGCACCTTTGAGTTTTTGGGAAAAAGGATATCTCTGATTCTCTGAGTCCTCCGTTAGCAGCTTGAGGTCCAGGGTGCAGCTTTGGATTAGCTCATCCAGTTTCTTCTCTTCCTGAGTCAGTTCGGTCACCTCCTTCGTGAGGCCTTGGCGCTGCGCCAGCATCCCACCATCCTCTGACAGACTGCAGCCCCTACAGACACAGAGAAGGAAGACACCCCTTCAGCTCCTGCAGAGTTTGACCCTATGCCACGGTAAAGGGGAGAGGCAGGATTTCACGCTGCAGATCCAGCTCTTAGTCCTTTCTCCCTGAACCCACCCATAGCGAGCCAACATAAACTATGCTTTCCAGAAAAAGCATCTTTTTATCACAACACCACATTTTGGAACTGCCACCAAGATGGAAGAGTTGAGTATTTCTACCTACTTCCAAAATCTTGCTTCTAACCACAGCTTAAAAAAACTCAAGGAAGGTAGCAGGTAGGGACACATACCTAAAACTTACTCCATATGCAGAAAATTAATTAATCCAGTTTTCAAACAAACTGCTGGTTTCTAATGTCCCTGACAAATGCTTTTTATAAACTTTGCTTAACAGAAAAATAAAACTTTATCCTGCTGGAAGGCATTTTGGATGATTGCTTGGAGCAAAGTGTTAGAATGGAAGGTGGGAGAAGAAAAACACTGCTGCCCTGTGATAGTGAAATCAGCCAGCAGGGATGGAAAAGGATAATGAATACTTACATCCACTGAATGTTGTTTTTGGATTTTTTCTTAATGAGATGGATGCCTTCCAGAACATTGGTGATATCGTAAATCCTCCTTTTTTGCACCTTGAGGACCTCTGCTGCTCTGTTCAAATCCAGGACCCCATCAGGAGATTGGCTCAGCAACTGAATGAACTTCTTTGTAAGAAGGCCAAGGGATGTATCATACCGAGTTTTTTCTGAAGGAGATTTTGGAGCTTGGAAGGAAAAGGAAAAAGAAAGTTAAATCAGTTTTTTCTCATTTTGGTTCCGAAAGCAGCAACAAGAAATTAAATGATATATATTACAGTTACTTCTTTCATTTTTACTAAAGAAATCTCTCATACCTCTGCATTAAGACACAACTTACCACTATGTATTTGTATTTCAAGATGTACTTTTCCAAAAGTCACAGGTACATGAGCAAATATATACATTTTTTAAAATGCAAACATTTCCAGTAGTCTGACAGATACATATAGCAATATTCTGCTTAGGCTTTTACCATGTGAATTCATAATAGTATTTTTAGTATCTATTTATCCTGGCAGCAAACCCAAAAAAACCCCTGTGAGTCTCCTTCATCAGGATGATAGCCAGCTTTCATCAGGGTTTGATTTTCCCCTCATGTGAGATAAGTGTTTCATATGCAATTAAGCAGGACTTAGGTGTACTTCAGTGGGTGAACACAATGACAGATTCCATCAGTGTCAGACTCCACAGCCTGGGAAAACTCAAGTGAATTAGAGGAGATTAATGTAAAATACAATTTATAATTATCACTGCTCCATAACCAAACAATGCTCAAACTGGGAGAGAGTATCCATATCCTCTAAATTAGAAGTCAGCAAATGGCTTGGACCAATTCATGGTTTCCATGCACAAATGCAGCATCTATACACTTAACAGATGGGCTTTTAAGAGTTTAAATACTTGGATCAGAATGATTTCTAATTCTAAATGTTCGAGGCCTTTCTGTCAAGGGAAATGAGCCAGCCATTATTACAAGTCTGCTGGGCTGATACATCTCAAACCCTTCATTTGCTTCCAGTATTATGCAGGATGGAACTTAGGCTGATCTGGTGGTCCTTTCCATGTTTTCAAGGGTCAGGTCACACATTAAACTGCAGAAGTCAGTCAAAACTGAAAATCCTGTCTGAGAGTGAACCTTTAGACTACCTGGAAATATTTTGAAGAAAACTATAACTTTTCAATGAAAACCAAGATGCTGCATCTTTGCAAACAGAACCTGTATTTCTTTGGGTAGATTCAAGGCTTGTCTGCTCTGGGAAATGGAAGAATATTCATAGAAAGGCTTGGGTTGGAAGGGAACTTAGAGATCATCTAGTTCCACCCTCCCTGCCATGGGTAGGGACACCTCCCACCAGACCAGATTGCTCAGAGCCCCATCCAACCTGGCCTTGAAACACTTCCAGGGATGAGGCATCCACAGCTTCTCTGGGCAACCTGCTCCAGTGCCTCACCACCCTGTGAGGAAAGAATTTCTTTCCAACATCTCATCTAAATCTCATGCACATCACTTACATGACCCTGTGGACTTAGAGCAGGGTGGTCGCTTTGTTTGGGGTTTAGAAAAGAGTAAGAGGATCAGAGTGATAAGGGCAAGAAGTGACTGGACTCCCACCTAAAATAGCACGTACTCCTCATCATGCACGAAGTTCTTTGTACAGGCTTATCAATGCTGCAGCAGCATCCTGTGCACCAAACAGTACCGAATGTCTACAAGAATGCCCTTCAACTTAAAATAGGCTTCATTTAGCTTAATGAAGTTTAGTTTAATTAACTCAACTGTGGTTGTTTAACTCCTATGCTTTAAGTTTGTATCTTCAATGAATTCATTTTTCCTATCTGCCTCAGTAGAAACCAGCAGACTGGTAAGGAGGGACCCCTCGGCATCTCTTGCTCTGACATCACTACCACTGCTGCCCCAGTCCTCTCCTTGCCCCATCTGGCTTCCTCTGCCAGCCTAACTCTCCTGCTGAAATCTCCCAAACAAGATAGCAAGGCTACAGCTCCCAGCTCCTGTTGCAAGAAGCCCACTGCCCAAGGCAATGCCAATGTGCAAGAATTAGTCCTCAGAGCAACTAGGCAGTGGCAGTAATTATCCAGAGTCACACTGCAGGGACAGAAGGCAGCTCAGATCCCGCAAGCAGCGTTTATCGTGCAGCGCTGCTGAGGCACAGCACTCTTTGCAAATCCCTGCCCAGGGAAAGAAGCTCTGGCAGCCAGCTGCTGTAACTCCAGCAGCGAAGGGGGAGGCTGGCCTGATGAGCCTGGCCTTATAACTGTGCATTTGATCCCATCACGCCAGCTTCATTCCTGAGCATCCACCTCCCTAAGCATCCCAGCATCGTGTCCTTGGCTCAAGGGGAGGCGCTGGGCAGAGAGGATGCAGGCTGCCCAGCAGGCAGAGGGACACACCTGGCAGCCTGGAGCCTCTGCAGCCTCTCAGCAACAACCCCTGCATGCTGCAAACCCGCTGCCCATTGCCCGGCTGGGGGGCTGAGTTTGTTGCACGCACATCTAGGTGAGGACAGCAATAAACACACTCTAAGCTAGGTAATGCAGACTGATGACACCATGTTACAAGGTCCCTTACTTTTTGGACTATCTGGACTTCTTGTTGCAGCTCTTCCTTTCCCCTTTGGAGTCTTTAGTCCTTCCGCAAGATACTGGTGGCCACTTTCTCCCAGCTCCAGCCTTCGTTTTGCCTGTTAAAAAAAAGATTTTTTTTCTTAATTGATGGATTGTTAAGAAGTATATTTCACTTTATCAAACACAGTATTGGGACGATAGCAAAGACAGAGAGCGGTGAACTTTTCACAGCAAGGTATCAGTACAGGTTCATAGCCCATATGCATCACAATGGAATCCAAATATTTACTGGAATCCTAAGGTGGACTTAAATATGTCACTCAAAGGCTAGGCTGATGAGGTTTTTATTTGAAAATTCAGCAATTTTTTAGATTTGAAAAGCTGAGTGACAATTGCATGGTGTATTTCAGTCTAGTCTGGACTTTCTTAAATAGGTATGAAAGATTTCAGCCCTCAGTTGAGTTGAGAACATTTCATTTAAGAAAAACAAAGACAGTCAGCCTCTCAAGCACCTACATGGATGAACCCACAAAGCTACATTTCCTTTGAAAAACTCCTTATATCCATCTCAGTTTGTGCAAAGGTAGTGTTAGTGCAAGTTATGTTTTTCCCTTCACTATTTAAAAGGATGGCTTTGAGAGAACCAATAATTTCCACTACTACGAACTTTCCACCAGTGAAATACAAGACATGACATCAAGAGCAGCACTGGACAAGTCTTCTCTTCTGCCTCTCAAAAGCTTGCCCTCGTTGAAAGCACAACCACTACATTTATTTCACATTAACTAGCACATGTGCTGCCTACATAAAAGCAAGGTAGAGCAAAAGTAGTATTAGAAAGACGATGCCTGAAAATCAGCTAAATGTTGCATTCAGCTCAAAGGGAGGCTGTGTACATCTTGAATAACAAAACTAGTGAATGAAACTGCTAAACTATGCAACACACAGACAACCTGCAATGAAAACCACCACCAATATGAATTCTGTTCCTAGACAGAAACACAATATACTATCTTTGGAAACAATTCTATACCCTTCCCTGCCACTCAGGTTACTGAAATTAAATCTGAGGATACTTGTTATCCTAACAATAGAAAGCACACTACCTGGAAGACAGAGGAAAAAGAAGAAAAAGAAGTTTTTATGTCTAATCAAGTTTAGACAAATAACTGTTTCTGAAGAATGTTGTTTATTCAGTGAGGTAGAGTAATTCAGAGTACATTATTTGCTTGTTTTTGAAGATTCACCCCACAGGGCTGGATAATGTTTTGCTCCTCAGTGAACCAGGACAAAACAATACATTCTGCTATGGAGTTGTACACAGGGATTTCTGTATTGTGGATTTATCCTATGCACTTTACTTTGGGACTGTGACCAACAGAAGGCTCCAAATAAATTAATTTATATGCATTTATTTATGGATAGCTAACTAACATCTTTCTATTGGACTCTGCTTGCAAACCTCAAACTTATTAAAAGGCAAGTTAAAGCACATGAAACCCGTACAAGCCCATGGTGTAACAGCACGTGCAGAGCACTCAAAGCCACTCTTCTCCACATTTTGTGTGAATGGGCACAAAATTCACTGACAGAGCAAAACTGAACTGCATCCTTCTAACCAACGCAGGCACCACACTCCCAGCAGACCACTGGTGGCAGCTTCTAATGGCATGAAACACCTCTGCTCCCTTCAGCTCTGTAATCCAAGGACACAGATTTCTAAAAGGTCAACTGTTAACAAAAGCATCCAGCTAATATGTTTAGCCAACGTAATTGGATTAAATTAAGATTACAGCTATTCCACAGGGAGAAATACATTTCACACTTTTTTATGTAAGTGTTTTTCCACCCGGAGAACTGTAATAGCAAAGGAAGGAGGGGTGAAAAGGGAACAATTCAGGGCGTGGGAAGACTAGGCCAAAGGGATACAATTAAAGATAAAAGAGAATCTCAAAACCAGGTGTGAGAAGGAGGGGCAAGGCTTAAGACGTAAAAGCCAGAGATCTGCAGCTCTCTCCGTCAGAAGAGAAACTTAGGTTTGGATTATACATCAAAACTTTTTGTCTCAACTTGTTTGCAAACAACAGTATTTTGCCTCTGCTTTTGTGGTTAAAGACTTATATAAGTTTCTCCCATGAACTTCAAATAATCAGAGAGAACACAGACAGCATCCTTTGGCTGCACAGAGCAGCACAAGCCTGCCCGCATGCGCTGGGGCTGTTACAAACAACACGCTCTAGTCAGGCTCACCAGCGCGCTGCACCTACAGACAGCGTAGGGCTAGGGAAAAAAATACCACATGACAGAGAGAGCTCTACAGGATAGCTGGTTTTTAGGGTACAAAGCATACAGGAAACCTGAGAGAGATATAGAGCAAAATATTTTAGTGGAGTTTAAAAGATCCTGATTACTGACAGGCAGTTTTGGGAAACCCTAAGGAATGTTTAATTTCTGGCCAGATGTTACACGTCACTCAGCAAGTGCTCGCTTCCCCTTCCTGTTTTACAAACTTCATAACTGATAAGATGCAGGACTGAAGTGGTGTATTCTCTCAATTTCTTCTTTCATGAATTACAGACTAAAGATTTTCTAGTGCTGTTTTGTTTGCACTAGAGATCGTGGGTGACTCACAGTTCCTCTCTCCCATCTCCAAAATTATTCACCGTGCCTTCCAATATCTGGCTTCTCTTCAGAAATCTCAAGATCTGTGCTCAGCAGAATCAGGGAGCCTTTTAAAAAAACACCTTGATTTGTGTCACTTATTTTTGCTACAGCACTATATTCATTATTTGCACTATTTGTACAAATTAGTATTATTTGTCCTTATTGCATTACTTGATCAATCATAGCATGCACAACCATCTGACATGGTATGAGGGACCTGCTTGGAAGTAACAAGCCAAAGGACACCAGCACAAAGCATCCCAATGACAGGGACAGATAGAAAGCAAAGAGACAAAAAATTTCTCAGGGACATGAAATCTGAGTGCAATAAATGGGAAGTCAGATTTTTTAGGGGGACGGTGAAAGGAGCACAAAATACATGGAGCAATGAGACAGGTAAAGCCGCAAACTGATACATTCCAGCAAGAGACACAAAAGTAACAGGAAAGCATCCCATGAAGCTGAACCAGACACCTACCTAACCCCTTGCTTAAGATGTAAAAATTGTGGCATCAAGTGTTTCAACTCAAGTTTTTCTTCCAGTACTATGAGCAATACCTGATATAGATACAACTATAGACCCACTGTTCAGTGCACCCACTAAAAACTGGCAGCGCCTTGAGCCCTACGTAAGTTTGTCCTTTTAGCCTCAACCCCTTTTTAAAAAAAGAAAAGAAACCCAGCTAGCTATCACAATCAACATCAGAGGCAAACCCACAAGAATGTCTTTTATAAGAACACTTGTCTCTAGAGGAAAATAGTTTAAAAAATCCTAGGATAAGCTAAGTATTTTCAAGTAGGCAGGACCTGATGCAATTCCCTTTACAATACTCAGTCTCATGGATTAACTTTTAAGAGGAGGTTGGAGGCAGGTTATGCTTACAGCAGAGAAGAAAAGGAGCAAATGTAGTATTAATTAATTGAAAAAAGGGGTGGAAAAGGTGCAAACAGGAAATTATAGCCCATTCCCTTTAATGGGCTGGTCTGACTTCATGGCTACCTGGGTCTATCAGGTTGCTGACACCATCTCTTCTGCATCCTCCCTGCTCCCCTGGTGCAGGCAGCACCTGATTGATATGTTCTCATCAGCCCCCACAGAAAGCTGGTTCAAGAGGTCCCTACCAGCAGTAACTTAGTCCTGCTCCAAAACAGAAATGATTTTTCTGCTGGGCTATCCCTTGTGGGTGATGAGCCTGCACTGAGAGCTGCTGAGGAGAAGTGGTGTGCCGCCCACCCATGCCCCCTTGGGGCATCAGACTGACATTTGAGCAGCTTCACTGTCATGCCATACAGCAATCAACTTCAGTTCTTGGGGAAAGAAACTGGCAGCAATTAGAAATAAAGAAAAAATTTCAGGGTGTCACCTTGCAACAGACAAGTAAGGGCTAAGCATCAGGTAATAGCCAGCACAAGGTTTTGTCAAGATAGCAGAGCACAGTGCCCAGGTGGGGCAGGCAACATCAGTTTTTGAGGACTGAATCATATCCAACCAAAGCCTTATTTTCTATGAGAATTATATTTTTAAGTTTGAGGGAAGAAGCAGTAAAACACTCTCTAATTCTTTCCAGTGATAAAACCATGGAGAATAACTTTGCCAAACTATGCACACTAAAATTTGTCCTGCTAGATGTGTTTCTCAGCTTTATTACTGGATGCAAGTTGCACTGTTTGCAAGAGACAGACCTAAGAAAAACGACATTACCTGTTCTACCTTCTGAAAATCTTTTGTCTTAAATATTCCTGCACCCATTAGGCTTTAGCAAGCACAAAACTTGCCAGAAGAATGATCTGAGTTGGGCATATTCTATTACCCCAAAACTCTAAAGTCATATGGAAAAGTGCAAGTTCATTTTCATTACAAGTATGAAGCACCAAATTCCACTTCAAACTCCTGTCACAGCTCTTGGGCCTCCCAGGCCCTGCACATCTGATCTCCTTAGAGGTCCTATCCAGGCTGGAGACCCATCTACATGCCCTGCTTCCCTAGGAGGCATTCAAGGTGTATTAGAGGAGCAGCAGTCTGATGTAAATACAAAAGGACAAAAGTTGACCTTAGAATGAGAACGAAAGTAACCTGGGACAAAGCCTGCTGAGATGGGGACAGAAGATAAGAACTTATTCCCAAAAACAATGGGATGAGGAGCTGAAAAGAAACTCCAGTTTACGGCTGACTGGGCTGGAAAAACAGGAAGATTGGAAATGACCAAGCATGGCAAGGAATAAATTGTTTATATTAAGTGATAGCTGACAGTGAATTAAGCAGCAAGTCAGAGAAATGTGTCTTAGGGCTCAGCTGTGGGTGTCTCAGAGCAAGGAGTAAGACGGGCAAGTTAAGCAAGGGACGATGACTAAGCCTGGCGTAGTCTCTAGAAGATATTACAATTGCTAGGGGCAGATAAAATGGCAGCTTTTCTGTATGTCACCACAATGCTGATATTACCGGGGAGGGGATGCAAGCCTTTCCAGGGAGCACAGATAAATTCTGACTGCAGCAAGGAAGCCACAGCATAGGTTCTTTACTCATCCCCACATACTTTGCACAGGCTTTCTTCCACGTTTTCTAAATTAAGCAGTCACTTAAAAATACAATTTAAAAGCTGAGGTTCTGGAGGCACAAACTCCAGAAAGCTGTTCCAGAGGTCAGGAGCTGCAGAAAAGAAAGCAAATATATTACACGAAAGGGTAAATTAAACTGAAGCTTGATGAGGAAGGAATATAAGAGAGGAAGCAAAGGAAAAGACACCTTGGGGTGAATGCAGAGAAATATTCATACACTAAGGAAATGTCTCCACTGAATGAAGGGATACAGGCTGAGCATTTAGAACACACTCAAATGAACAAACCCTGGTATGTGGAGAGCCGTGAGTGTCTGCAAGAGGGCTGCACCCAGCTGAGGGCATGGCAAACATTCGGGAAAACTGGAAAACAGAGAGAGGTGCAGAGAGGAAAGCAAAGGAGCTCCCAGCAAGGAAGGGGCTCAGCTCTGCTGGTCAGCTTACAAGCAAAGAAACACCCAAGGTCAGCAAAGAGATGCAAGAGGAGTATCAAAGCTCCTGCCTTCAAAGTCCTACTGACAACTCATTTCATACCCACCTCCTCATTTCTCAACAGAAATAAATTTGCAGTTCAAACTCCTGGAAGAGAGAGGGATTTCCATCTTCCATGAAGAAATATTTACCCCAGTGGTCTACACACAGATACCAATAATTTGTACTATACTACCCTTGATTTCAGTAGTTAACTCTGATAGTATAAAACATTTAAAAGGAGGTTTAAGGAAAGAATAGGAAGAAAGAAATAGCTGGGAATTAAACAATTTGCATGTAAAAGACAACAAAGTATGTCCTTAAAAGGAAAGTTCTGCAAGTCCTCTCAACTCTTCCCAAAAATGTTACTTCTCTGTCAAGCAGGCATTCCCATAGAAAGGAACAAGAAGAATAAGACCAGGAATGGCACTTTTAATGAAAACATGACCTCAAAATTTATAGCCATTCAGAAGACTGGGTAAAAGAATACAAAAAGATATATAAAAATAGTGCCTTGAAAATTGAATACATTGTAAAATAAACACAAGGCAGAAAAGGAGTCTGAAATAATAGCTACTTATTCATCAGGATTATTAGTTGAGTGACAAGCAACTTGTATTTAAAGTAAAATTTAAAGAATCACTTTAAAGCAAATGAAAACACAGCTTACAGAAATCATCCTGATCAATCTAATCCAACATAAAAGCCCCAAATTTTCCTCTCATAAAACAGCAACTGTATTTTAAAAAGGACCAAAAAGTACTTTCTATTATAGCAATTTCTGTTTCCTAAGTTATCACCTTATTTTTCAGCTTATTATATTTTTGACTGAGGGATATTCTTCTCTAGTTCTTACATTGAAATTATTAATTCAGCTACAGTCAAATTGTTTTTAATGTAGATGAATATTAAAAGAAAATCCCTTTTGTATGTCTTAATTTGGTTTATAATTCAATAAGAGGCACCTCACAATTACCAAAGTAAATGACATTCTGATCAAATGCAGCACCTCCCTATTAGGCATTTGACACTGAGGGCTGAACACTGATATGTTACTCTGGTGAAGTTTCTATCAAGGCTTAATTAAAACACCCTATTTCTATCGATTTTCCATTTTCATGATTCCTTCAGAAGTATTCAAGTGTCAAGGAAGCCATGGACTGTAAGCACTTAAAGATTAAACCATATGACTTTTATTTAGCCCTGAAAAGTTAAAATGTGGGTGGCCAACTTTCAGCGGCAAATTCTTGTTTGAAAGTGGGACCCAAGCCAGAGGAACCGAGCGATGGCTTTCCCTTCTCAGGATGAACGTGCAGGAAGAAGCAAGGCAAGTGCCATGAGTGCCTCCCAGTCACTGCTGCAGAACATCCCACAAAGCCATTTTTAACACCCACAGAAAGGAATACATCAGCTTTCAGGCACGCTCAGCAATTGGAGCACGGGTAGCTCGCTCCTGCAGTAGTGGCACTGCACGTAGATGCCACCCCAATGAGGCACTTCACGCTCTCATCACGAGCCTGGCTGAACAGAAGTACATTTTCAACTGCTTTTAAATGAAACACAGTGGCCTGAACCAAATCAAGAAAGTACTAAAATGTAGCAACGAAAAATGGTGGTTTCTCCCTACACCTACACAACAGGTCATTTTTACTGAAGCAGGATTATAATCTTCATGTACTAATTACCTTTGATTTTCATCCTGATATCTCATGTGACCTGACCTGCCCTCTGGTCAGATTATCTCACAGTCACCAACGCTAACATAAATCTGACACCAAGGTAAGTGGACAACCCTGTTTGACATCACTCCATTTTCTGCTCATAAGTCTACTGTAATGCCATGGGATCAGCTCACACCCCACCAGACATATAGAGGCCACTGGCAAAATGTGCAGCTTATCTTGTTTTCATACTCTGCTGCAGTACTTCATATTTTCTTTGCACTAAAAGAGGAAGGACATTACAACGGTTGTGCAAGACACAAACCAAAGCATAAGCCACGTTTCTGGCCTCAAACCAGGAGAATTACACCTATGCTGCATAGGAAATGAATCATCTGAGATCTTTCTTATTGCAATTTTTTCCACCAAATACGAAACAATTACTTCTTACTGGAAGCAGTGGCTTTGCACTGTACTAAGCTTGAAAGCTCCAGTTACTACTTCATGTTGAAATATGAAAAGTTGTTTTCAGGAAACTGCACCCAGTTTTCATCTCAACTGCTGAACTGCCCAAGGTGTGGAGTGCGTGTGTCTCTGGGCAGTCCTGAAACACCTCCATGCAACCCCCTCATCCCAGCAGCTGCCAGAGGCTGGGCTGCACCTGCCTGGTTAAGGTGGAAGCTCTGGAGACACCGCTTCCAGCAAATGTAATGACAAACAGCCAACACTCGCATGCAGAAGCACAGACAGACTAACCCGCATCTGGGGTGTGGAAACCTGACCACAGGGTTTTGGGGGTGTGTCTGGATGCAGCAGGACAGTTTCACCTCCCATTCCCTGGGAAGCATGGCCTGGGCCTTGGTGGCAAGGCCAGACCTGCCACTAGCAGGCTCTAATGCCAGCCTCATCCTACAAACTGGTGTCAAAGCCACCAGCCCATTGGCCTGCCTCCATTCCCAAGGGCACCAAATCAGCAAGGCCGCTGCCTCCGGAGCGGAGCTCGGGGATTTTCAGTTGTGGTTCGCATCAGTGATTTCTCACCCTGCACATCCTTCAAAGAAAACAAGATTGTCACAGAACAGGCCTGATGCTGAACTTGCAAACTGATGGCAAGCAGGTGGGGGGTGGGGAACATGAAGAGACACAAACAGAGAGGGGACAGGATGTGACAGCAGACCAGCCATGTAAGAGACTTCTTGGTGTAATTTCTTTGTATTTCATTTATATGTAACAGTTCCACCAACACAGGTCCACTTTTTATGTTACTTATTGAGATCAAAATAAGCCAAATAAGGAAGTGATAGTTCAATTCACATGGTGTATGATAGGACACAACATGTCTGTGTGGCTGCAGGGGTGCTTGCAGTGTTTCAGCCCTTCAGGAGACTTTCAGCCTCTTGACTAGCAAGGCTAAAGTTGAACTGGACCAAGGGAAATAAATCCTTCCTATCATTTTACGATTGATCCCAAAGAAAAACCATTGTAAAGCAGTCAGTCTCAAAATACATCCTAGAGATATTTTTCTCTTTTGTATTTAAGGACTATTTTTTATTTTAAAGTTATTAACTTCAAAATAAGATTGGGATTGGACTTGTTCCACTGAGTGGCTCCACTCTATGTGTGCATATTAGCACAGACAGCTACTTAGAAAAGAAAAAGAAAAACTTTCAAACACTGTCAGTTACCTGCCAAATTGTCTATTAAACAAACAAGCCCTAAGATTGGGGGAGGAAGGACACTGAGAGCTGGAGAATATAATAGGATGAACTTCCTTGTAGGAAATTCCAGTAAGTGCCATGGAATATTAGATAAACACGTTAAAAATGAGTAGCAGCATTTGCGGCATATATATTGACATAGGGATCAGGAAAAGTGTTACTCCTCACTTACCAAACATACAGAATATAGTGATAAACCTCTCTAGGAAGATGTAATTAATAAGACTGGATACATACAAAGTGAAAAGTGAGGAGAAGGAGGAGCCCCTACAAAGCCACACCAGTGCTATCTCAATGTAGGTGCTCTGTAGTGGTGCAAGATTGGGCTTGCATCACAACGTTCGCTCACTGAATTGCCAGCCTAAGCCTCAGCATCTTGAGCTTTGTTTTCCTTGGATACAGGATACCTACAAGAAAGGACAACGTCTGTGGAATTTCACAAATGAAGTTTCTGGAGTGCAAGTTTTCGTGTCTGCACAGGTCTGTGGTTCAAGATTTCCCACCCTGGCACCCCGAACCTTCCTGTACTCCATACAAAATACCCATACCAAGTTATACCAGAGCAGTGCCAAGGGACTGCATCACTTGACTCACTGAGAGGTGACTCATAGAGAACCAACAAACTTGTACATTCTTCCAAAATTTAATGACAAAAAGTATGTAAATACTACAGAAACTACAGCAGAGAGCTACAAACTAGAAGGTAGCAAGTTTTAAATACTCAGGTGCACATGAGTTGGGTATTCATGTCCCCAAAGCAGGTGAATCCTTCCTTTAAAAAAGTCAACACCAATCTTGACTCTGTATTTTTAATTCACCGCCTGAGGTACAAAGGCTCTTACATCTATCTACTTTTTCAATTAATGTAATAAGTAATGAGAAGTCAGATCTGAAGTAGCAAAACCTTTTATTCTGAAGTACTGTCTTAACCCAGTTCCACCCAAGTATAAAAGCATATGGCAAGATTTCCCAAAAGTAATAAATGGACTTTGAATCCATTTAGGGTGATAAAAATATTATCTAGTTTCCAAAGGTCATTGTGAAAGTTGACAAAAAACATTCAGAAGACCCAGGTGAGATGCAATGAGTTGCATTTACAGAATCAGACAATGAGAAATAACATGGGGTCCTAAGCTTTTACTGTAATACAGGATAGTTCTGTACATTATGTAAATTGTGAAATTATTAGCTCACTTTAAGGAAGTCTCAACATTGTTCAGACATATTAACCCTGATAAGTTATTTCTGCACCTACAAGTAACTATAATGCTGAATTTGCAGAAGAGATTGATTTATCATTCTCAAGTTAATTAAGTATAGTTTCAAAAATGAAATTACCAGCATTGCATTAAAAAATCCTTAAATAAACTTGATGAAGTTAACACAATAACCTCCTCCACATACCAAATCTCAGAGTAACAAAAGTAAATAACAAGTGCCCAAGAAATAGGAAAATACAGTTTACATATCCAAAAGCAGCTATTCCTAGAAGCAGTGAGAAAGGAGACTCCAGATTAGCAGAAAGTCACAGAAATAGATAAAAGATTGTAAGAAGAGAGCAAGGGAGAGAATCACAGATAGCAGGGACCTAAAGACCCCAGTTGTGGCTGACAGCCTCCTCCATCCTAGATCTGGAGCTGGTACTGCCATCAAAAAGCTTCTCTTCACAGCACATTTCTTTGACTACAAACTGAACTTGGTTTTCACCTCGCCTGGGTTGCTAAACTCTAGGAACTGATGACTTCCTCCCACCTCACATCAAGGTAGGCAGCTGCTGCATTTACTTTTATTGCACAGGTCGGTTTGGCAACAGCTTACATGGCTGAAATGGCACAGAGATAGCCAAGTTCCTGATGTTTTAAATGCTGCATAATGTCACAAAGAACAACTAATCCACTGAGCTTTCACTGTGATGCACATTCTACCTTGGCAGTATTTTATCAATCTATCAGCCACACCACGGAGCAGAACAACCCGAGAGTGCTGCCAAAATGACGACAAATCGATTTCAAATAGGAAGTTTTACTTATTGACAGAGAGGGAATAAAAAAAAAAGACAAGACAGCAACAGGTCTTAAGCGAAGTGAATGAGTGTTAGTAGACTAAATAATTTTCTTTTTCACATTTAGGAAAATTCTGTCATGCACAGGACAATCTAAAACAACTGATGTGACAGCCTAATTTACAAGACAACAACCAAAACAGATAGTTTTCCAGGGAGTCACATGTAATAAATTTCTAGGGGAAAAAAGACATTAAAGTTGCTGTTCTTTCTCAGATTGTATAGGATATTTTCAAAAAGTTATCCCTTTTGGCTTTGCTGAAGCAGAAAATCTCCGGTCATACAGTCAAGCAAGGACTTGAATCTGTATGGAAACTGACCCACACCAGACACCATCTGTCCCTTCTACTTTGTCTTCTTTACTATGTATTCTCTAAACTAAATACCTTGAGATGACTTCTCCAGAAAAATTAGTAGCACCTTCAAGTCTCAAATTTTAAAACAGAGTGAATTTGCATTTTTCTCTCCAATCTACCCTTAGATGAAAGGAAAGAATATGACTTTCTAATATGACCTCCTACATATCACAGACCCTTGCTGCTGTGCTATTGTAGCCAAGGATAGGAATGCAATTTTAGAATCTTTGTTACGAAAATGAAATGAACAAGCACCTCTCAGGAAGGACCACACAGTTGCTCCTACCAAAAAGCAAGTAGAAAGATTTGCTAACCTCAAGGCCATTCAGAGTTGAAATTACAGAGCATAACTCTACAGAGAAATTAGAGCAAAACAGTCGTTGTGTCAAAACTTTAAGGTATAAACTCATTATTTTCCCCACACTTAAAAAACCATTAATTTCCACTTTGAGTTTGCATTGTTTAAGCCTTCAATATTAAATTACCAGTGTGCTCAAGTTCAACAACTTAAGAAGTCCTTTAACACCAGAATCATCCCAGGGAGTGGCTGAGGTGGGAAAGCACCTCTGGAGATCACCTAGTCCACCTGCCCCTGCTCAAAGAGAAGGCAACTAGAACGGAATGCTCAGGGTTGTATTCAGTTGGGTTTTTAATATGGCCAGTGAATGCAACTCCACAACCTAAGGGATCCGTTCCAGCATATGATCACCTTTGCTGTATAATCTTCTGTTGAAATGGAATTTCTTCATTTCAGTTAGTGCCCATTGCCTTTCATCCTGTCACTGGCCACTACTGAGAATATCTTGGCCTGGCTCCATCTTTTTCACTCCCTGCCATCATGTGTTTAAACACCTCCAGGCTCAACAGTCCCAGCTCTCTCATCCTCTTCTTCTATATGAGATGCCCTGAGGCCTTAACCACCTTCATTAGCCCTTCACTGGACCTGCTCTAGTACGCCCATGTCCTCCCATAACGGGGAGCCCAGAACCGGACCCAGCATGTCAGATATGTCTCACCACGGGTGAACGGAGGGAAAGGATCATCTCACTCTGCAGAGCTGCTTTACAGCAGGTTTGTTCCAGCCCATTCTGGTACCTGGAATCATTCCTCCCCATATGCACATCCTTCTGCTGAACTTCATGAGGTTCCTGCCAGCCCCTTCCTCAAGCCTCTCAAGCTCCCTCTGGACAGCAGTGCACCCATCAGCTATATCAACTACCACCTCCAATTCTGTATCTTGTGTATCAGTCCAGTCACTCCTTAGTATTAATTCCATAAGCAAAATATCGCTGAAGTTGCACTAAGGGGTGTTTTCTTCAGACCTCAAAAAATTTATGCTGCCCTATTTAACAGCATCTTCTATTTTCAAGACCTTTCCCTTACAAATACTAGCACTGAATCACATATGTTATTTTAGGTATCAGTCTCACCAAAACTGTTGACTGAGGCAAAAGTATCCCCGCTCTTGTTCCTTTCTTTGTACATGCCAGTGTACATGCCTCAGTGCCATCGCCTCTCAGCGCTGTGCTGGAAGCTGGTGTGCAGTTGCTTGTCCACTACAGACTTCTCAGAAGTGCTGCTTTCCAGGATACAGGCCCCCTTTCATAAGGCATGGCTTGCATTCCCTGCTCTCTGGCATACAACTTTGCCTTTCGCCGTATTAAAGACACAGTGTGTCTGAATGTGCCTACAGAGCAAGTTGTGAGAGCTCCATTATCATTTACTATTCTGCTGGCAATTACTATCAGTAACAGCTTTTTTGTTTACTTCTGCGACGACGATGAAAGCACTCCATAGTATTGGGATTAGTGCAAATGCTCACTGGAATCAATCAGAAGGACTCTTTTCCTGCCACTTAGCCAATTCTTAAACCAATTTAATATTGACAGTTATTCTGTTAATCAAAATGCTTTACAAAATTAAATGTATTTTCAATCAGCCTCATTCAAACTTCGGACAGCTGTACCTTTGTTAACTTCTGGCTTTTGGCAGGAGAAGAAGGGTGAAGGTGGGAAGAGCTGGCTGTGGGATACTGCTGGTAAACACTTTTGGAAACACCACAGGCGCTCTTTGCAGTGCTGTATACAGAAGAACTCCATCCACATAATTGCACACTACTTAAACCCTACAGAAGGTTTATTTCAAGACTGTTGGCCATCCCAAGTATTCCAGAAGTTTTATGGGTGCTGGCACAAGGCTGGAAGAACAGAACATTAGCAGAGGGGTAAAAGAGACAACACCTGGATTGAAAGCTGAAATTTGTGTGTCTATTCACGAGCTTTAATTTCTATTCATTGTAGCATAAAGTTCAAAGAAAGTCCATTTGGCTTCTTGTACTGCTGCCTTCCCCCTCTTTCCCTTTCTGCTACCTGTCCTGCTGTATAACCATGCAGCTATTAGAACTATCCCGTAGGCAATGGACAGCTAAACGGGATTTTCCAGAAGCCTGGGGAAGTCTTCCAGTGGAATCTAGCACTAAAATATCACCTATTAAAGGCTGCACTAAAAATTCCTTTCTTTAAATAACTTTGAAGAGAAGAAGTCTATCTACTCAATTTGGGCCCATGGATTTCTCCCCAAACGTACCTTAATCTGTTCAGAAGATAAATGACCATACGGTTTAATTGTGCCTTCTTCACAGAGGCCATAACTTTCTCTTTTATGATCAGTACACCTCGATCCTTTTCATTTTCAAATGCAGTCCCACTTATGAGTCATCTTTCCCTCCTCTCACACACACTTCTCAGTCTCTCCTTTTCCTCTTGTTTTAGTAAAAGCTGTAGGTAGGGCGAACTAAAATAGCGAGTTTCACAACTGGACATGAGACATCCTTAAATTTAGATCAAATAAGCCCTTCCAAAGTACACGAGAGCTTTCCATCCAGACAGATTTATAAAAGCTACATATAATTATGGAAAGGAATAGGAACAAAAATAGCCTGTGGACGATGCCCTCTCTCAACAGTATATGGATAGGAAGGAGGACAGCCTTATTCTCTTAGAAGCAGGAGAAAAGGTAACTTGAGGCAGCCGTGGGAAGCCCCCACCAGCCTGTAGGCTTGCTAGATCGCTAAAAATGCTCAAGCATGATAGATTCCCATAGAAACCCTCATTTTCTACACTAATTGTTTTCCCAACCCTAATTCCAAACTATAATCAAACTGTAAAGCTAAGATTACCCCAGAAAACTTGACTACATCTCACTATCTGAGACTGCAAGTTCTTATCCAAGCTAAAGCAAAGACAGTCTTGGAAGAAACCTGCTTTGCCAGTCATCGGTTTGTCTTGGAAGTCTAAAATTCAAGAAAACACAAAAACCTGTTGTCTTGCCTTGACATCCATAACTCCTACCCTTTCAACAGGCGCCTGCTGATGATAGCAGCAAGAGTCATCTTACTCCCAACTTTCCTCCCACGCTTTGCACTGGCAAGGAGCCCTCACGCACTCTGTCCTGACTTGGAACGAGTTCTGCAGCCTGGTCCTACGCTTTCCACCGCAAACTGGAAATTTCGTGTCCGCTTCAGGTAAATACATTTTATTGAATTAAATACAAGAAAGTAAATATGGCAGAGTTACAGTGCTCCTTGTGTAAAACATTGACTTCCAAGGTAAACAGGAATGCTACACAGCTTTCGCATATTGCTATCCTGCAAGCATTTCAATGCACAATGCTGCTAAAGAAAGTATCGGGAGAAAGATGGAAATTTTGGCAGCTGCTGAGGGGAGAGCTGAGGTTACTGGCAGTGGGCAGCATGTGTAAGGATTGCGAGATAAACACATCAGACCTTTCTTGCAAGTAATCAATAACAAAATAGTTGTGTTTGAAATCAGACAACAGATTCAAGTGAAACTCTTACTGCACAACCCTATGAGTTACAGGCTGTCTTACTTGAGTTTGTAGCTGAGGTTTCCTAACAAAAACAATGATATACCTTCTTTTAAGCCAAAGCTGAAATTCAGAAGTGTATTCTGGTCAAAAAGGCAGAATTCTGCTGCGGCATGGAATGAGCAGGGCCCTGGGTGCTCTCACTGCCATGCAGCCTGGCTCCACCTGGCCATCTGAGGGGCAGAAAGGAGACTTTGCTATGAGTGCAGTCATGAAACTCAACCTTCCTCAGCCAGCTTTGCATGTGACTGGCATTCATTACCACTCATCTGACCAGAAGCCCTATGAGCCTTCCCTTGTGTACCTTCATAAGCTACACAACGCAAGACCCTCGGCCGTGGCTGCTGCGGCTGTTGGTTGTAAAGGATATCCCAGTTGCTACCTCCAAGCACTTCGTGATCTTTCATGCAAGACCACAACTCCTTCACTTTCACCTATTAACCATCAGTCACATTAAAGCCCTGCTCTGAGCTGTACCTGTCAGACTGTACCTGCCAGAGCAGCACAGCCAGTCTTTCCTCTGGAGGTATTCCCTGATAGCAGTGATTGCCGAGAAGGCCTCCAGTATTGCAAGCTCACTATATACATAACTTCTAGGCACAAATTACATTTATATCTTCACCTACTTCAGTGCCAGCCATCAGACTGTAATTAAATTACACGTAGCCTGGGAACCTCGGTCAGGGGCTGGAAGACAAGCGTACAAGGCATGGTGCAAACAGCAATGAGCAGATTCCCAGCTTAAGCAAACACGGCTTTCCTCCATGAACTGAGGATGTTTTCAGCCATATTTACTCCTCCATGTGCTCACAAACCTGCTACACTGCCCCCAAGCCCTCCAAAGCTGGAGATGGGGAGAGCGTGCGAGTTCCCTCCAGCCCTTGGGCACTGCCGGCCAGGCTGCGGCAGCTGCATGCCCTCGGTAACCTAAGCAGTGAGTAGCAGCACAAAAGCTGCCTATTTCTTTGCGGAGCCATCTGTTAGGGTTTCGTTCCACACAACTCCACTGGCTTCTAGGAGATGCTGAGGTCACACACACAGCGAGGCTCTTGGTCTGCTGCCACTCCAAGCAAGCGTCCCGTGTGTGGGGAGAGGGCATGGCCAGGGGCAGCCTCTGCCAGCCACCTCCACCCTCACCATGCGGCCGGCTGGGCCAGGGAGCTCGCTGTGCTGAAAACTAATCACTCAGCCAGTGTTAGCTTTCAGCTGGAGCAGTCCCCAGTCTGACAAGCACAGAGAGGTACAAGGGCAGGCGCCAAAGCAGGGAGGGAGGGAGGGCAGCATGACCCTATTTGTGGCAGCACCAACTTGGATTGCTGCAAGTTGACTGTGAAACTACATCCCCAAAGTGTCTCCCCAGGATGGTTCCAGGAAATCCCCTCTGTTATGGGAAGCACTTCCAGTAGCACAGACCCAGTCCCCAAATCATCTTTTCCTTCCTAGCCCATCAGGCAATTACGGCTACTCTGACTATGAGAGGATTACATTTCATTTCCAAGAATGTGCAGATAGGAAACAGCAGGATATTTTAGTGTCCAAGACAGAGAGCCATTCTCGTGCTGCTGAACTGAATGAATACAGCATGTTGGTCTAGGGCACGATGGTGAGGAGCAATGGGAAGATCTCTGTGCCTCAATAACCTCCTGCAGAAACCCATCATGACTGAATTGCTTTGCATTTCAATCCCTGCATGAAGCTAGTGACCACCTGAAGGATCTTGACATAGTGTTTAATCCTCTCCTCCACGTTATTGTCTTCAGAAATACCCAACAGTCTACCAAGCAGCACAACTGCTTAACAGCATGTGACTATTGAAGTTAAAATACTGAAAGCAAATCTTGTCATACCTACCTTAAAAGAGTATCCTCAAAGTGTAACAAGGAAGAAACTGGAACCATCAGTTGGTAATGTTATCACTCTTTCCTCACAGCAGAAAACAAGGAGAAAAAAGCTAATCAAATACTACCACCTTTCTTCCCCTCTGCTATTGCTTCTCCTAACATTGACCACATTTGTGGTTAAATGCAGGGAGTCAAACTTCCTATAAGCAGTGTTGTTACGGTTCCAGATTTCCACTGTGGTTCAGCTGTATCACAGCTCTGGAAAGGCTGTGCTCAACTGGCACGTGCTCAAACCGCCACCTTCCCTTGTTAGGGTGAAAAAATTCCATATTGTGACTCTGAAAGGTTCTTTACCTGAATCACCTCACTGGCCTACCTTCTAAGATTAAAGACCTTAATAGGGAACTTAAAAAACTACTTTGTTCAAATTGATATTCTGGATAAAAATGCTTAGCAAAAATACTGATGCAATTTCATCACACTAGAGGAGATGCATGTAGGCAGTTAAAATGTACCTTCCCATTAAGACAATACTTTTAATTCACGGTTCTGGCTGGGAAGATCACTGCACCTGCTCCTTGCTGGGGCTCATGCCCACGCAGTCATGGAGAGGCACTCAAAGACAAGGCAGAGCTACAAAGAGGACAAAAAGCTTCATCTCTCAGGGAGAGGTGAAGTACTTGTAGAAGGCGTTCAGCATTACTCTGCAGCAGAAAGAACAATACATTTTCATACGATTTGAGCAACACTAACCAAAGAGACTGGGCTGAATCGGACAAAGCATCTGACACCAGATTTTCAAGAGGAAAGCAAACCTTCCAGGACCATTACAGGCAGGCAGGCTATTTCTAATCTTCTGGGCATGCCACACTTGCATGATTGGTGGGAAAGCCGGGGTAGCTCTGGTGGGCAAGTACATTTGCTGGGATCATTATGCTACCCCTCTTACACCATTGCACTATTCCAGATCTGTTGGCTTTTTCCATTTCAACAAGGCACTGCCATCCAACAAGTCAATAAGGCAAGCTCAAGTATCTGATATTTTTAGCTAGATATACTATAGCACCTCACAGATGCCTCAAGTTTTCTCCCTGCAAGTTCTGAAGGCAATTTCCCCCTTCTCTGCTGTTGGCTGAGCAGAGTTTGGGGACTGCTCTTCACATGCTGAGGCAACTGAGCTTTTCAAATAGCTGGGAAAGCCACATTTCTCCACTTCAAATTAAGTACTTAGAACAGACATAATCCCTGTCTAGTACAACTGGTGCTGCTTACCCACCTTGGAGGAAGTAGGAAAGTGTTTTGAAACTGGCACTGAGGCTGTCAAAAAAGTGAAAGGGTAATCAAAAAATCCCAAAACTGCACAAATCTTAAGGGGAAAGAAAAAGACTGAAATTCTGACCCTTTCTTACTGAAAACATAATGGTAACTCTTGATTCACTTCAAAACAGAAAGACCTGATTTTGGCCTTAGAGAAAGGAGTCCATCTTAGTCTGTGCATTGCAGATGAGAACAATCACATTTTTGTTAGCTCTGACTTATTGCTAAATTGATTATTCTCCAGGACTAGGAAAGAGGGAGAAAGGAGGGAGATTGTAATCACCCTTATAAAATTCTTTTAGGTAAAAGAAGTGAATGCATCTTACTTTTCCTAGCAACCCTCTTTCCTAATTCTGAAGCAAATAAATCACACTAAGGACAGTATCTTGAACATATGGCTCTGAATAAGGGGGATTTGCCTCCTTTTCTCTTCTCTCTTTTTTTTCTCCTCTAAATTAAATATGCCAGTCTCTGGAATTCCCTACACGTTCCCTTTCACAGCAAAAGGGGTTTCTGTCCCCCTAAAACACAAATACCGCCAAAAAAATTCCTTTGTAACTACTAACTTAATTCTGCACACAGAAGGCTATACCTAAGTTTAATATCTAGCCAACAGCACACAGCAACCTGTTCACTACTGTTGTGTTCACTTCCCACATATTCAGCAAACACGAAGCTACCAAGACGAGAATAGGGAAGGACTTCAGTGAGCCAAGACCAGCAGCAACGTGAAGAGTATCTTTACAGATGAACAGGTCATAACAATGCTGGAGGCTGCCAAATGATTTTGTTTCTTTCTCTGCCATCTCTCATGTAAACACCTACAAAGCACATGGCTCCAAGTACAGAAACGCATGGGATGTGTTTTTATTTTGCCCTTTAGCTTCTCCATGCACAAGACACCCCACATTGCACAGCCTGGGCTTTGAATGCTCCCCTGTCTCTCTCCAGAGCAGCTGAAGCAGAGGACCACTGGGAAGGATGCTGCTAACCCCTAGATCTGGAAGAGCCTTCCCACAGGCACCCTGCAGGAAGGGAGAAACACCCCCTCAAGTTCCTCACTTCCCTGCATGCAATCCAAGAAGGCAGCTGGTGACACTGCGTGGAAGAGGATCACAGAGAAGTTTGCCAGCAGGAACGAAAGGGTAACGAGGATGCCAAAAGCCAACGGTCTGCATTTTTCCTTCTTTTGGTGAGCGAAAATAAAACCAAGCAACACAAATGTGACTAGCAACAGAAATCAGGAAGGAAATGTAAATGATTTTATAGAAAGCATGAATCAAAGTCATACCAAAAGCCACCTGAAGGTTTCTCTATCACAGGCAATTTCTCATGTTCTTTTATGTCATCTTTGCAGTGTCAGTTTTCGAGAGAACAATTCTCAGCTCAGCACGACAGAACAGTAATACCAACGGGCATGCAGAACATTAGCATGTTATAAATAAACTGCTAATTTGAGGTGGGAAAAATCATCAAGGCAGCTCTTATGATTAAGAACCAGAGAAAGAAAATGAGCAATTTGCTTATGCTCTAAGGACA
>VXBT01002588.1:1041019-1071513 GCA_013400235.1 Oriolus oriolus | reverse complement strand
GACAATGAATGAAGGGAAAGGAGACGGGTTACGCGCCAAGGGCCTCCCGCGAAACTCGGATTTCCCGCCCTCTTTTCAAACCAAATTTGCATGTCCCCGCCCCCGGGGCGCGCCCCGCCTGCCTCGCCGCCTCATTGGCCCCCGCCGCCCTCGGCGCCGTCCAACGGGGGGGGCGGCCTCCCCTCCCCTCCGCCTTCCCATTGGCCGGGGCGCGGCCGCGATTTGCATGCGGCGCGGCGATTGGCTGCGGGGGCGAGGCTGGGGGATTCCCCCTGCGCGCGGCCGGGATCCCGGTTCGCCGGCTCCCTGACAGTGACAGCTGCTCCCGCACGGAGCGCCCCGCCCGCCCCCGNNNCCCCCCGCGCACCGCCCCGGCCCCGCCCCGCTGCCACCGCCGCCAACGCCGCCACCGCCACCGCGGGGGCCGAGCGGCGAGCGCAGCTCCGCAGCCCTCGGAAGGCTCTCGCCCGCCCGCCCGGTGGGTGCGATCCCTGCCGCTGCCCCCGCTCCGGAGGCGCCGGTTCCCGCGCGGCAGCTCTGCGACTCGGAAGGGGTCACTTGAGTTCTCGCCCCGGTTTACTCAGAGAGGCACCGGCCTGCGCCAGCGGGGAGGTTCTCAGGGAGCCTTTTAAAGGCGTCCCGGAACGGGATGTCACCTCTGGTAGCTGGGGAACGGCTTTTCCGCTGTCTTCACGCGCCTGCATCCACAAATTTTCAGACCAGCCCACCCGAGACACTTAACTTATTTTTTTTTCTGCAGAAAGCGAAGGTTTAGCAAAATATTCCCCTCCCTTACGGTCTGTATTACCTCCAAGAGGTGAAACAGTGGAGCTATGCCCACTAGCTCTTACTAAATGCCCCCTAGATCTAGAATCTAGCTGCTTCTAGAATCATAGAATCATTAAGGTTGGAAAAGACCTCCAAGATTATTTGGTCCAACATTTGGCCGAACACCAGCATGCCTCCTGAATTTAAGCTGCGTTGCCAACATGCCCCCTTAACTTATTACATGCCCCACCCTGCCCAGCATGCACCAGCCATGCCCCATTTTCTCATGTTTCGTTTCCAGACACACCTTTCCCGCAACCAGTGATCCTAGCAGACAATGTGTCCAGGCTGACACTGCTGAGTCAGGCAGATAAGAATCCTTTTCCTCGGGAACCTTCGGCGTTTCCATCTCTAGCAGGTACGTGAACAAGTTGTTCTATCAAATCCGCTGCCCTGCCTAAAGGTGCCCCTGGTCTGACCCCAGCTCAGTCAGAGTTGATGGCTAAGGTGTGATACTGTTGCATGTTGAATAAGGGCATCTTCTATTCTGGGCATGTTTTCCATCAAAAGAGTAAATTCTGCTCCATTTGGCACTGGAGAAGCCTTGATTAAGCTACTGGATGCAATTTTGGGCACTAGACCTTAGGAAAGATACCACATGGAGAGAATCCATAGGAAAGTGGGCAACAAAACCTGGTCAGAAAAATGTGTCCTTCTACAAAAGCTGGCTTTTGTTTTGTCAGAGGGAAAAGTAGGGGAAGAGGACATGGTAGTTGTGACCTGATACACAAAAGGTCACAGAATATTTCTCTTCCTCTGTAGAGAGGGTAACAAACTTATTTCTTTAGCAAACATTAAATTTAATCTAGATAATTGGGGATCCATAAATTTTGCGGTAAGGAAATCCTACAGGAGCTTACCCAGGGGTACTGGAGTCTTTTTAATAGATGAGAAAGACTTCTTTTAACAAGTCTTTTAGTCTTGCGTTTGTGCAAGACCTAAAAGCTTTTCAAAGTTTTCATTATGGTCCTTCCAACCCAGGCAGGAGCAGGGGTTGCCTGGAATATTTAGTGTTCTTCTGCAGAACCTTAGCACTCTTTAAAATTTCACCCAAATGTTCAGTTCTGCTACTGTGGACTGTTCTTAAGGAGTCAGCCAGCAGTGTCCAACTTTGTGCACAGGGTGAAGCAGGTAAAAGCTTTGCTCAGCATGCCCTGGCCATGGCAGATGTAGCAGCACCTTGCTGGCTGGGTGAGATGTATCCTCAAGGAGAAGCAGGGAGAAACACAAACCTCTCCCTAGGGCAGTCTTCTTCTGGAGCATCTTCTATGGCTTTCCTCTGCCATGGTCTCTGCCATCTTCAGCTAACTGCCCATCATATGAGGGTGTCCCATACCGGGAGTCACTGCCTCGTGCAGAATTGAGGCACATCCAAGGGCCAAAGCAGAGAAGAGGCTGAGGAACAAGAACAACAGGTGAAGGGCGAGGGAAAAGTTCAGATATAAAGAAAAGTGCAGGCAGGAAGTCAATGCTTATAGTTGAAAGTAAAGATATATTTTTTATATGTATGGAAATGGTAGCACTACTTTGGTTTCAGGGATCCTGCAAGATGGAGAGAAGAAATGTGGGCATGGTGTTACAGCATAAGGAAAGAAAAGCAATAAATAAAAAAACACAGCAAAATGACAACGGCAAAAAGAGAGTGTCCTTAGAGCAGACCTTTAAAGAGAAAGAACAGCAAAATCTAGAGTATAAAAAGAGACATGTAGATGTAATAGAACTAGCCAGGATCCCAGGAGCAGAAACAGAGCACAGTCAAACTGAGGGAGTAGAACAGACAGTGCATGGGCTAATGCATGGTACACTTCAGAATTCACTTTCAAGTATTGGTTCTGTCACCATCTAAGCTTCTAGTAGCTCGTTACTCTGTCAAGGGCGTAAGTCAAGTAGTTGAAATAAAGTAAAGCTAAACTATTAACAGTTAAATCCTATCTTGCTTCTTCGTGTGTTGTTTTTCTCTTTGAAGGAAAGGGTCTGGTTTAATGTATGAGAAAGGTTGGAAGTTTTCAAGAAGCAAGGAAAACACTGTTACACTCAGAAGGAGACTTTAACTGGGCTGCAATAAACCCAGAAAAACAACATCTATTTTTATGTAAGAATAGAAAATAAATCCGTTCTGCAGATCTACGTCTGTAACCAGATGTTAAAAGCTAGTCCTGAAATTGCACACCAGCCAAATGGGATGGCCAGGAGACGGGGCCCATATCATCTGAATGGGAGGGTCGTGTGCTCCTGTCTTCTGGGAGTGGAGTTGTGCTGCGACTGTGAGGTGGCTGGTGGAAAATCTTCAAATAAAAAGCATGGGGTTCATCTGAACAACAACTTTGCTGTCCATAAACTGAAATCTGCAGAAAATACTGTAGGAGAAGAGATGTGTTGTTTTTTTCTTTAAACACAGTACTGTGGCAGATATTTCAGTTTGCAGTGGGACCTGTTAAATGTGCAGTTCACTTGCTGGAGCTAACAGAAGGAACCTAAAGAAAGCAGAAAGTCAAACATACATAAGAAGTGTACAGAGAGCTACATAGAGGAAGCTAATTGCAGGCCCAAGGGCTTCTGTTGGTCTATAAAAAACAAATTACTGCCTAAAGGGATGTCATCATCCAGATATCTGTTGCAGAGAAAATACCCTGCAGAACTCATAGGCTTAGGAGATACTATAATTAAGGCTGGTGTGCAGCTGAGATTTATTTTTCCTTGTGAGTATGGCTCTATGGTACTATACTGCTATCCTTGTGAATATGGTCTTTATCTGTGTGATGATAAGCAGTTTTACCCACACAGTGTCATTTAGGGAAAAGGCTGCATTTGTCCTGAAAATAATGTGTAATGAGAATTGCTTTCTTTGGGATTCTGACTTGCTGCAGTGTTGTAGTGGAAGCAATAACAGAAGCTTTGCCTTGATGTTAAAATGGTTAAATATGACTTGAAGACCTGGTTTCCAATATGACTTCTCCCATGAAGAAGATTCTGGACAATGTTACAATGGAGACTGCAAAACATTCCTAAGTGAAAAGAACTATCTCTAAGAAAGTTTGTAATAGGAATGGATAGTAAATCAGTGTATAGGCCTGCATATGGAATAATTATGAGGGCAGTAAATACTCAGCAGCTACTTACTCCATGAGACTTGCCCGTCCTTCTTACTGAATGAAGAGCTGTGCAGGAAAAATGTCCACATAAAAAATGACCATGCCATTATGCATACACGTGACGGAACTGACATTATACAACTCCCCTCCCCCCCCCCCCCCCTTTCTAATTATTAACCTTTAAGTAATTAATTTCCTAAATTTTGGAGCTTGATTTCACACGCGTGCAAGAGTTGAGAAGGGAAGGATGAGATTATGCTCAATACCACACATCTGGAACACAACTGCATGAGAGCAAATGGACATCTGGAGGGAATACTGAGACTGGTGGGATATGTGTTTTCTGCTGTCTCTGGAAGTGTGACATCCCATAATCCAGGTCATTAAGGAAAATGTTAAACACTGTGGGCCCCAGCATAACCCCTACCAGACACCACTAATGACTGGCCTCCAGCTGGACATTGTGCTCTGGATGAGAGCCCTCTGGGCCTCACAGTTCAGTCAGTTCTCATTCCACTTCAGTGCCCACTTCACAGAGCCTACGCTTCACCCATTTTTCCATGAGGGTGTTACTGGAGACTTTGTCAGAAGCCTTAATGAAGTCAAGATAAATATCCACTGCTCCATCCTCATCTGCTGAACTAGTCTTACTGCAGAAGGCTATCATGTTGGTCAAGCCTATCCTTGTCTTCATAAATCTGAACTGACTACTCCAAATCATCTTTCTGTGTATGGAAATGGTTTCTGGGATCATTTGTTCCATTACCTTCTTTTCAGGGACTGAGGTGGGGCTGACAGACCTGTAGTTCCCCAGTCCTCCTTCTTGCCCTTCTGAAAGACAGAATTGATAATTACGTGTTTCTTGTTGTCAGGAACCTCTCCCAGTCTCTGCGACCTTTCACAGATTATCCACAGTGTCCTCACAGTGACACTGGCCAGCTCCCTCTGCACTTGTAGGTACATCCTGTCAGATCCCATGAACCTGTACATGTCTGGGTCGTTTAGATGTTCCCCAACTAGGTCCTCCTCTACCTAGAGTAAATCCTCTTTTCTCTAGACCTTCCCACTGGTGTCTCAGAAAGCTGAGATTCCTGAAGGCAAATCTTGCCAGTAAAGACTGAGGTAAGGAAGGCATTCTGTACCTCAGCCTGTTCCATGTCCTTTGTCACCAAGTCCCTTTCTCCTTTCAGCAGTGGGCCCATATTTTCCCTCATCTTCGCTTTGCTGTTGACGTACTTAGAGAAGCTCTTCTTCTTGCCTTCCACATCCCTCTCCAGATTCAACTTCACAAGGGCTTTGACTTTCCTAACCCCCTCCAAAAATGCTTGGACAGCATCTCCATATCATTGTCGGACCACGTGTCACAGCTTCCACCTCTTACATTTTTACTTTGAGTTTCGTCAGGAACTCCTTGTTCATCTATGCCAGCCTCTTGTTGCCTTTACTTGATTTCTGGCTCGTTAGGGTGGGCCCATCTTTAAGGTGGAGGAGGTCATCCCTGAAAAGCAGCTGATCTTCTGGTCTCCTCCAGGACAGTCTCCCATGGGATCCCTCCAGTCAGATAACTGAAAAAGCCAAAGCCTGCTCTCTTTCAGTCTGGGCTGTGATGCTATTTTTTGCATTGCTCCCTCTACTGATGATTGCCATCCTAGGATGACATATTCTGAATTTCTGCTAAACAATTGTGAGCTGAGATGTTTAGTATGTTTTACTTTCAGGAAAAAAAATTCAGAAAAATTGTATTTGGATTTATCCTTGACCAGATTTCAAGGCTTGCTTCAAAGAAAAGCCTGTCAGACTTTTTAAACACATCTCACTTTCCTTTGCCTTGATTCTCAAGTGGTTTCTGTGTGAAATTTTGGACCAAATTATTTAGCTTTTAGAAGGTGACAGATGATTGAAAACCTGGGCCCCATAATAAGAAATGCTGGATAACCTTAAGTATAGGCATGCCTACCCTCCCAGAAGGTAATATACTGGCATCCCTTCTAGGGAGCCTTTTGAGAATAAACGTAAATGCTTAAAACCTGAGCAATTTCATGAATCACATCTACACTTCTAAAATTTACAGGGATTATTATTGTATTTTCTAGGATACAGACCAAATTTTAAAAAACAGAGAAATGAAACTAAAACTAAATTGACTTCCTTAATCTGTAAATTCTTCTAAGAATGTGATCTGAGAATTTAGAAGTGAAATGACTGTTATGAGCAGCATGTGATCTAGTTACTGCATGTATTTCCTTAAGTTTCTGGAAAATTTTAAAGGATTATAATCCCTTGATTTTTAAAAGGCATCAACCTTGAAATGTCCTTGCCATAAAATTATTTATACATGAACATGATATTTTCTATTAATGAGCCGTCCCTCCTGTTTCAGTGGTTTCAGAGAAAGCAGGTGACCACCTAACTAGAGCAAGGGCATAGAGTTACAGAGCATAACTTCGTAGCATCTCCTCATTCCTGTGTAACATCCACTAAACCTAATTATCAAAAGAACTGTATGGTGAAGAAATGATTGCCTGGTTCAGATGAGTTTGCTTTTCAAGGTTAATGATTTTTTTTTTCAACCCTAGGCAAGGTTATCACAATCTGTTGATATTCCAAAAGAATTTCAATTCTTTGCATGTAGCCATGTATTTATGTTTTAAAAAATCCTGTATACCTCTATAAACTTATTAATGTCTTCCTTTTCTATACTTCATTACCTACATACATTGGTAAACATTTAGTTTTGATTTGCATCAAGTGTTGCTTTTGAAAATAAAACAAAAATCATGCACGCATTATAAATTCTGTACATCAGCATAGTTCTGCTTTGAGGAGGATTTTAGTGGAGAATGTCAAGCCTGACCATCTGCTTGATGAGATGGAAGGGCACTATGCCCCTATCGTGGGAAGGCAGAACATACACTTGACCTTATGCAGGCTATTTCAGCAGTCACAAGGTGACTTTAAGTGTCTGTGTGTTGCAGGATTAGGAGATTGGCTACTTGCTAGACTGCTGGTCCTTCTGCTGCGACTTTCTGCCTTTCCCTTTGTGAGATTACTGCACACCTCACAGTTCTTGCCTCCTCTGAGAATGTGGCCCAGCGCAGGGGGTTTCACTAGGAGTGAGAAGAAACATCAGGTCTGCTCCTCCCTGTGCAGTTCCAATCCCTTTTGTCGATTCAGTCCAGCTCTGCATAAAGAGTTAATGTCCACAGTAGCCTTCTGAACCGTGTCCTGACACAGTAATCAATTGAAACCTTGTTCTTCTCGATCAAGTGCTATTTAAAACACAAAGCAATTTAATGGAAAGCTGCTCTCAAGCCATCTAACCTCTTGAGTCTACTCCTCAGACCTTCAATCTTTACGTTGTTTCAGCCTTTGTATAACTGACCATTTGCCTCCCCAAAGAACAAACAATCCCCTTGCAATAATCAAGCCTAAACAACTGTTTGTGAAGAGACTCTGCACCCAGAGGGGATTGCTTCACATCAGCTCCTTGGCCTCTAGAGTATGTGGATGTCACTGGGACAGCTACTCATGCAGGCACTGAACCTCTCATGCTCGGAACTTCATGAGAACAACTGATTTCAAAAAGTTTTTCAGATCAGGTATATAATATTGACAATATATGATTCATTCATTTTTGTATATTTTTGTATTAAATGTTTTTGTTTTAAAGAACAAGTTCAGTGACTTTTTTGGTGAGTTACAGTTTCAGGGCATTCTGATTAGGAATCTGTTTCAAACTTCTGGAGTTTTCTCCAGTTTTTCACACTAGACCAAGGGCTTCAATCCAGGGTTTTAGTTCAATTACTTGAAATCATTTGCTGAAGAATTGGTCTGACAGTGGTCTGGCTGGCGGTGGAACAACTCCCTCGGTGGGTACCCACAGCCCGTGCACTTTCCTAGGGCAGAGACACATGTTAAAACCCACATTCCAAAGTAAGCAGAACACAAATTTGAACCCAGGCCTCTGATATCCTTTGTTGTGGGCAAACAATCAGAGAAAACTACAATTTCTGCTCAGTGACTTGCTGTGAAGAACTGGAGTAAGAGCCTCTCTGAAGCTTCCTGTTCATTTTGTTGGGTTTTTTTTTTTTTGAGTGTGTAAGGCCAGTTCTTAACTTCGAGTGCCTGTTTCTCTCCACTCAGTGGAAAGGAAGAGCTTGAGTGTTTGGTTCAGACCCGTAGATTTCACTAGGAGGCCAGGAATGTTGGCCGAGCACACAGCTGCATGGTGGGAGCCTGGGCTAGGGATGAGCTTCGGCTGCGGGCAGAGGATGAGGCAGAGTACCAATGGCCAAGTGACTGAGAGACTGTTTCCTTCCCTGAGTCAGGACCTACAAGACAGGTACCACAATACTCAATTTATATCCCCGCCATCAGTCCATCTCAAAATTACCTCCAATTAGAGGATACATGAGCAGATCTGCTTTACTAGGGTGCTGTCTCTTCTGTAACTAGAAGACTTTCATCTCTGTGTACACAAGGTCTCCTTAATCCTCCTTTAACTTATAAATGGGCTTATTGTAGGAAAGTTACACTAGTGGAATGTCTTAATTCAATCCAGGTTTGTTAAGTCTCTTTTCCACATTCGTCCAGATCAGATAAATCGCATGCTGTATTTACTTTTTTGAGTTGTTGCCTAAAATGTCTAGGCACCGAGGCTGTTTCTCATAATGTGCTGACTTTTGGAACGGACTCTTTATTTACAGGCTTTGGCAAAATGGTTAGATTTATTATTTATTAACCAGAAAACCAACAACCCATTCTCTTAGAAAGGTGCAGAGCTGCATGAAGCATACTGTGCTATCAAAATTACAAGTTTTGTTTTGGATTTTTTCATAATTCCTATTATCTATGGTTTGATAGATGCAGTAATCACCATTTTTGGAGAAGGAAATTCTATCCTTCCTTCTCTTTTGCTTTCAAACTTCCCTAACACTTCAGGAACTCTTTTTGCATCAAGTATGTCTGTAAAGTTTGCTTTGAGATCACAGTTAGATTTTTCTGTGCCTTGTCAAAAGGCATTTCTTTACTGTGTTACTAACCTTTCTGAAATAAATCCAGTTTTCACCTCACAGTGGGTTTCTATAAGTAAAGTTATGCTCATTGTTCTCTTCCTCTTTAGTATGCCTGGATATAATATCAGTTAGTATTTTTACTCGGTTCGAATTGATTTGCCAATATAGCTTTTGCAGGAATATGGCCTTACTTCTCCAATACCTGGCAGCTTCTCCAAAATCTCATACTTCATCCTCACAGGAGTGCAGCTGCAAGAAATGCACTTTGGAGGCATCAGAAGTATTTACAACAAATAGTAATACTTTCAAATAATGCTTCAATATTATTTCAGCACATAAGGGCTTCAGAAACTCATTCTATTTAGCCTGCAGTGGAAACCAAGTTGGCAAGACCCCAAGGTTTCCACATGTGGTCAGAACTACTCTTGTGGCACTATATTCTGTCTTCCCTGGTGTTAACATGCCATGAGACTTATGAAGACATTTGGGAATTCCTATTTTCTGACTTCTGGCCTCTTGCTTTGTCTAGAGCTGTTCAAATTAGTTACCTCTTGGAGACACATGAATATGGGGTACAGGCAGAGCAATCCGACGTTGTTCCAACAATTCAGGCTTGAGCACTGAGCCGAAGAGCCTCTGCTCTGGGGCTGTAGTTACATGCACAACTTGAGCAGGCAGAAGCTGTCACTGCCAACAGCAGAAGCAGTCCTGCCTTTCACTTATCAATTGTTCCTGTTCCTGTGCTACCCCTCCCTTTGCTTGTGGCTGGGGAGCTGATCTGAGCTAGAGCCAACTTTTACTTGGGCTGGGTCAGTCTTAGCTTGTATCGGTTCCTGATCTGTTTCACTGTAGTGCTGAAGAGAATTTTTCTCATGCCAGCACAAGGGTGGAAACAGCATAGGAACAGGTGAATGGAACCAGCTAAAAGAGTTCATGAAACTCCAGGCTTTTTCTCCACTATGCTTTGCAGAAGTTCAGTTAATGAGGCCAGTGACTTGACGTTTTGCTGTTTGGCCACGTTCTTGATGCGTTTCCGTACAACAGGTGACCCACACAACTTCCCTTTCCTCTGGACTTTTCTTGCCTACCACTCCTGCTTTCCAAGGTGGGACGCTGGGAGCACCGAGAGCAGTGGCGCAGCCTGTGTCCCAGTTGCCTGCATCCCAGGCAGGAGAGTGGAGTCTGGTGGCCAAAGAGAAAACTGCAGCCAACGAGACCTCACCTGCCACCGCAGGGTTCAACAGGCAGCTTCTGCTCCACCTGCACAACAGCCCCACACAGGTTTCCCCTTGGCTGAGCCACAGCTGGACAAGCTGCTCAACACTGCACTAACAGCAGTCTCAGTTCTCTGTAGAAGGGATCTTAGCAGGGCTGATGCTTTCACTTTTTGCTGTGGCCCAGGGCTGTGTTTGGTTTCCTCGAGTGCCACTGCAGATTCAAGTTTCCTCAGACTGGCAGTAAAAGTTGATATAGTAGAGACCAGCTTGCATTGTCCCACTCTCCAGGACTCTTCTGCATAAAATGTGTGTAGGGGTGATACCATCTTCCCCCAAACTCAAGGGAAGAACCATCTGCAGATGCAGCTGGAAGAACCAGCTCCAGGAGCAGCTGTTAATCGGTCTCTTACTCTCAGTTTTAATACACAGCTATCCCTGCCAGGGCCCTGTCTGCCTACTTTTCTTATTATTTACTTAGGTTGGCTTTTCTCAGAACCTCCTCCCACCAAACCATACCATTTCCTGCCACCAATTCATTGCACTTGACTTTGCTTTGATCTTGCCAGCCTTTGACTTTTTAAAATAAAAATAATCTCTTTATAACCAACTATCATTGCACTCCATGGTTACCATTGCAATAACAAGGATCATAAATATTAGAATAGTTGGCTTTTGAGGTTGTGTTTGATAGTGGTGAGCTGGGAGAGACTCTTGAGTAATATCACAGAGGTGGGTAAATCTTCCTCCCTTTCTTTGGAGAACTTCCATATGCGTGAGTGGGGGTGAAATGACATGACTGTCAAAGTCTTATAAAAAGATGAAGCTTGTAGAATGGACAGTTGTGAGATAAGACAACAATGTAAATTGTTCTGTGTTTCTAGTAGGGAACAGTGTCTCTTGAGATGCGCTCCTTCCCCACGAGAAAAACCTTGTCAGGTTTTCTGGTCCCTTTGTGTCCCCATGTTTCAGCACAATCTGGTCATGCATAAAGATTTTAGGATTCAATTCTCAAAATGATCAATCTTGCTATGCATCTTTAAAAAAACCCAAAGAGATTCAAGTCCATGAGAATCTCATTGCCAGACATCAATATTCTGAGACTAACGAGAGTAGCTGTTGGAAGAAGCATATAGTTACAAAGCATATTATTATTTATAAAGGTTTACAAATGGGAAATGCTTCTCTGATTCTAGGTCTTTATTCTTTTAAAATTTTTTAAAGTATCTTTTTCTTTTTAAATGAGAACAAAGATGATTTGTGTCCCAGATTTAAACTCTAAACTTAGCATAATAGAAAATAAAGGGTTGTGCTCTGTTTTTCATAAACAATTTATCATTTCAATTTCAGAAAATTGTATGATGCAGGTTAAGTTAGCTGTGCTGGGGTATAAATGCATTGTTGTTTTGGTCCTTAATTCACTTTTATGTCTGACTCATCTGGGAAGATCTTGTCTTTCTGGGAAAGAGATGGCAGCAAATCAGTTGGGAAACAAGCAGATTTCTTCAGATCTCACATTCTTCTGATTTTGCAGAAAGCCTTTTCTAAGCTTGTGAGACAGATGGGAAACCTTAGGAGCTGGGAAACTTTGGAGACTGTTGCGCTGAGATTAGCGAGATGTTCATGAACTAGTCATCAACTTCATCAATGTTGTATCAAATGCTACGTCTCTTTGCATTCCAGGAAAGACCATGGGTAAATATGCAACCTCTCAGAGATACAAGGAATCTCATTTTTGAGGTAAAGGGCAGCAAAAACAACAGGACAATTACATACTCCTGATTTACCCAATGGGGGCAGCACTACCGAAACACACAAAAAGCCTGAGGAACTTTATAAAATGTGCTGTCCTAATATTGTTTCCTTGATCTAAGTACTGCCAGAAGCCTCTGAAAGGGTGCCATGCTGCTGCATAATGAGCCAAGCGTTGTGCACAGGTGCTTTACAGGTTCACATCCTCGTGATAGAAGATGCTGGTATTAATTTAGCAGGGAGTTGTAGAAGCAGAGAAGGCTGCCAGCACATGTGGTGATGGTGCAGGTCAGTCTCCTCCTTGGAGCTGAGCTATTGCTGACTAGATCAAGTCAGATGTGACCTTGAAATGGAAGCGTCATGAGAGACAGAACGAACAATCCGCTGATTATTACCTCCCCAATAACAAATTGTAGATTTTGTTTTTCTTCCATATGCACTGGTCAGAACCTTACCCACACACACTTCCTCTGTTCACTTACAGCTCTCTGTTCCCTTCCAATTTATAAAGCTCTACTCACCTACCAAAACACCGTTATGCAAAATAACAACAAACAAACAGACATATATCCAAGTTTTCTCAGCTGTTTCTCAGAATCCCTTTCCACCCACTGCCAGTTGAATATAATTTTAAATTATTGCATAGTTACAGAAGCAAGGATTGCTACTGAGAAAATACTTAGAAACCTAATAACTAAGTACTAACTAAGCTTTTTTAGCAACTAGGTTTCCTTGGTGGTGCCTATTTAGGCTGACTGTGATTTAAAGTTAAACAAAATTGTCCATGCTAGTACAAGTATGAGGTCAGTGAATAATTCTGTGAATACTGATTTCACAGGAATGACAGCAGAGTATGTTAATAAAGTGAATGCTGAGCAATACAGCTTGCTTCTGCCTGCTGTTGAGGCTCTTTGTCTAAACCAGGGCTGTCTGTTTCAAGTGCATCTTCTTGTGCTCATCGAAATTATAACAAGTTAAAACTGTTACTGCACCTGCTCGCTCCTAGGCATCTGAAGACAACGTTAAAGTGAAGTGACCCTTCACACAGAATTAACTGGCTACATCAAACTGACATACAAGCATTAATGGTTTCAATTGGGATGTAAATGAGAGGAATAGCAGAAGTAACCCTGCTGTTAAGAGATATGGAATGGGGGGCAGGCTAAGGAACAAAAATCATCCTGTTTCTGAATTTTGGTATTTCCTCATCTTTTGTTTCAACAGGACCCATTTACATTCAGATGATGCATATCTTGAGATCTTTTGGCACCAAGTGTGCAATGTTAACTGTCTGGGTAGGGTACATTTAAAAAACAAGGGTTGGAGGGTGTTGGGAAAGGAAGTGCTTTTTCTTCTTCCCCCTCCCCAGCTGGCTGGAGATGGGCCCAGAGAAGGTAGGATGAGATGTGTGAGTGTGTCAATTCAATGTTCTGTACTCATAAACCGTTCCACTGTGTAATTATTTCCCTGGGTTTTGTCTAACTTATGATTTTGCTGAGGAAGAGCTTAATTTTTGTGCGCTACTGGATCATGTGGTGTTGCATCTTAGGCCTGAATTTAAAAAACGGCCTAATTTGTTCCTCCTTCTGTAAGAAAGAGAGAAATAAACTAAGAAACCTAGATGCAAAAATCTCAAGTGAGGTTATCTGTCCAGTGACTTATGTGTTACTAAGAAATTAAAGAGCATCAGGGAGCTCTTCTGGACCTTGTTGTTTTGGTTTTGTTTTTTAACTTTTAAATTATTAGGATAGTTGCTGGTGTGGTTATGGTCCTAACTAGCATTATCCCAAACCAGTTCTGGGCATAGTTCAGGAATTGTTACAGGCCCTGGATCATTCCTAGTTAAACCATTTGAATGCGACCATTCTTTTTTGGAGGATTTGATGGATTCTTAATTTTGACTGATAACTCCTGTTAGTTCATTCAATGAGTCATATTTTGTTAGAATACTCCACTGCAGTTCCTGGAAAGAAATTTAAATTATATTTTAATATCAAAAGAGATGGAACATTCCCCACTTTTTGGACAATTTATTCCTCTAAATCATTTGGGCTTACTGTCTGTTTTGAAGTACATGGCTCCAATTTCCAGTCACTGATTGTAATTTTAATTTTCTTTTCAGTACTTCTTTCTTCAGAAGATACTTATACACTGTAATCAAACATGATTTTTATAACAGATTGTGTTTTTCATACGGCATTTTCTATAGCTCTGTAATAAATACTGCTGCTCTCTTCCATATCAACACACATTTTCAACATCCTTTTAAATAATGATAGCTAATGCAGTTTTCATGGAATCATAGAATGATTTGGGTTGGAAGAGATTTTAAAGATCATCTAGTTCCAACGCCCCTGCCCTGGGCAGGGACACTTTCCACTAGACCAGATTGCTCAAAGCCCCATCCAACCTGGCCTTGAACACTCCCAGGGATGGGGCATCCACAGCTTCTCTGGGCAACCTGTTCCAGCCTCACCACCAGCAAAGAATTTCTGTCTAATATCTGCTCTAACTCTAGTAAAAAGTCCCTCCCCCTCTTGTAGGCCCCTTCATGTACTGGAAGGCTGCCATAAGGTCTGCAGTTGTGCAGATTTCTACTACTCTTCATTCTCAACTCTCTCTCCTTCCTACCATTTCTCTCTGCATTATTTTCCACACCATGCCAAGCCTCAGCACTGCACTCACTGGAGTCTTTGTTCAGCTACGGTTTCCTGCAGTTCCTCCCAGAGTCACTTCTGTCCTTTGTTGTCCACAGATCTTATGGGAAGTGGTACTTACAGCCTTGAAACCATTTTTCTTTCTTCATTTAATAATACTCACAAATATAATAAAAATGTCAGACCAACAAGGCCCTGAAAAAAAATCTTTCTGCCACAGCAATTCATTGACCTTTATTTCAATTTTAAAAAATTTATTTCATTTTTATTCTACATTGAGTTGCTATCTCTTCATCCCTTCTCCATTTATTAAACATTTACTTGAATACTGTCCATTTTTTGCTAATACAGGTTTTTTTCTTTTAAAAGCATTATTAATAAAATCATAGAATCATATAAAGTTGGGAAAGACCTCCAAGATCACCAAGTCCAATCTTCATTCAGCATATATTTTAAGAGCTACTACAAATCGTATGCTTAGTGAGGACATTCAAGCTTCAGCGTCGTATTTTTTGGGGCAGATTTCTGTAGGTACGGATGGTTTCGTAAGATTAAAAAAGCCTTAGTAAGGGAAAGTCCTGAGCCAGTTTCACTGTGAACTATAAGGGGAAAATGCCAAAATTGAGCTATCTGGTAATGAAAATAGTATTAGAAAATGCAGACACTATTGTGGAGAAATTTTTGCGTTTTATAAAGTATTCCTCTAATTCTAAAAAGCAATGTAATAAAAAACAAAGCCCCCATGATTTAATCTAAGTAACAGTTGATGATTGTGACTGGTTGCAGATCTGGAGTAAAGTGGTGGTTAAAACATTTTTCCTCATGTGTTCTGATATACCAAACACAGAGCAGAGCCCTCCATGAAGTTCAAGGTTCTCAAGTTTCCCTAGGCCAAAGATATATACAGAGTTTATAGAGTCAAAATAAACAATTAGCACAACTTTTAAAAACTGGCTAACATGTTTCTATTTGTTATTAGCCCAGCTGGTCAGTTATTTGCTGAGAAGCCTGCTAACCATCCAGAAGTTCCTACTGTTATGCCCCTGACTGTGTATAACATACACCATTCAGCGCTAACTGTTTACAAGAGACTTTACACTTTAGCTGTTAAATAGGCTCTTGAAATGTTTGCTTGGAGTAATAAGTACTTTCCAGACTGTAGTTTCTAGCTTTTCCTGTTCACAGTCTTGAATTCCAACATGAACTTCAAGTGCTAGAAGGTGTTCAGTTTTGCTTGTCAGCCCTAAGTAACTGGGGTTATCTCCTAAGTTACAGAAATTTACACTGTATAAGCTGCAAGCAAAACAATCTTCAAGTACAGTCACATACTTAGGAAATAATTGCTGGTCTTTCCTTATAGCTATGAAGAAGTAGCTGGGTTTTCCTTGTGCTTGGGCTTCTCAGGGTGAGGAACCCCAGAGATGATACCAGAAACTAGAAAGTTATTCAGTGATGCATGGAACAGCCTGACACATGTTGCAGAGCTACAAGATGGTTTGTTTACCTACAGGGATTATCCCTGCCAGTAGAACTATTGCAATTTGCAGATGTTATGCAAGAGAGAGTTAGCACCTACTGAAAGGACCACACTTTTCAGAACAGTGTGGTTTTTGGATCCATAGCTTGTTTCAGAATCCTTGGCAAGGCATAAAAACTTGACATCACAAAAACATTTTAATGAATTACTGGTTTTAATTTTGTTTTCTTTGTGTTGCGTCCCTTGCAAATATTAGAATTGTCTGTGTGTTTTGCACTCTTTGCCACATCCAAAAGTGAAGATGAGCGCTATATCTGCAGGGATCTTGAAACAACAAAATTTGGACTTCGCAATAATTTTTCTTTTCTATTTCATGGTACCAGCATGTGTGAGAAACCAAAGAAATAGTTTGAGCAAGCAGTCAGCTCTTAATTATCTGCGCACCCAACCTGAGCTGAATTAGGCAGAAGCAAATTAGAATGGGACTTGCAACATTAGGTCATAATCTACCATACTGTGAATACTAGCACAGGCTAGTTTTAACCTTCCAGAAGTCTAATCTAAAACTCTGGGATGCTTTTACCAACCTCCCCTGCCACTCCTATGACCAGAAAAATCTTGCAGGAGGAAGATTTGAAAAGAGGACAAGCAACCTTGCTGTTCCTTCCCTCCCCTAGAGTCAAAACTACAGTATAGGGAGACATGGAAAAGTTGGCAAACCCAGTGGAAAGAGGAATCAGGGACTGCTCAGAGTTAATACACCTTCAGCAGTGTAAATTCTCTGTTGCACTCTTTTGATTTCTTCTGGACATCACAGGAGTGAGACAGCCTTGTGGGGAGAGTCAGGCCATGACAGCACAGTCACTGAGGAAGCTCCTCCAAGGTGGCTGAGGAGAGGGCCTCGCCTGCAGACATGGGAGTTCAGGACTGAAGTCCTGAGTATTGCTGTGTTTCAGATACTGTCCCACTGCCTCTTCCTTTCCCTGGTCCCACAGCATGGGTGTGGAGAAAATGCTTCCCACTGGTAGACACAGTGGAGCAGCGGAGCTGAAACCATTCTTTGTCCTCTTCAAGCCAAACAAACGGCTGCATCCCTCTGTTTACATGGCAGATATAAACTGCACTCCTCTATGGTTTGAATTTAAACCAAAATCATTACATTGCTTGGTTTCAAGAGGTCAGGAAGCTCTAAAAATCCAAGCCCAGGCCCCTAAAATCAGTAGTGATGTTTGAAAAAACCACATAGCTGGAATATGTTGCCCACAGTGGCACTGAGCAGCAATCTGTAAGACATAATCTGCAGTCTAGCTCTAGAAGATAAATTCAGGTTAGATCAGAAGCCTAAATGCTTCCTTATAGGGATAACTCAGGCAAGCTGCAGACATCAATGAAAACTACAGGAGTGCAATAACTATGTCATGGTGATCCCCCTCACTGTCAGCCTTGCCTATGCATGGGATGGGAAAGGAGACCTTTCATTAACTGTATAGGAGGCTGGCACTACAGCAGATCCATATCATACCCTGTCACGTAGAATGCAATTTGTCAGTTCCTGTGCAGCAAATTACGATGATATCTGTTTAAGACATGTTTGCAAGCAGTCAGCTGGCAAGTGCATTGTACACGGGCCCATCTGTTGCCACAGTAATTGGGTCATCCACTTCAGAAGAAGCTGTTTTGCCCGTGTAGTGACAGAAGCAATGACCTCATGTAAAGAAAGCCTGCACTGGACCAAGGGTTCTAACAATGGGATAGAGGAAAGAAAGTATTCCTGTGGAACCAGCTGGAAATGGCAGACCCCTGTTAGGAACGTGTTCAAAGGAGGCTCTGGAGCAGGTCTAATTGCACCTCAGAAATGACGCTGAAGGAAAACACAGTAAAAGGTTCTGAGAGTTATCATGACCAAGGGGACTGCAACCTGCCAAAGAGAAGATTGCCAAGACCAGCTGTCTTCTTGTCCAGTGCCACAGATCACCAGCTTCAGCACCCTTCTGTGAACAGCTGATGCTGTCCATGTGAAAAAAATGGTACTGGGAAGGTACTGGAAGGTATTTTTAATTTGTAGGTTGGCATTCTTGTTTTGGAATTTCCTATTTAATTAGAGTTAATAACAGGGTTGGTTTCTGATTTAAAGATAATCATGATTGTGGTTACAAATATTACAAAGTTATAACTTCTATTTTACCCATTCGTGACAAGAGAATCAGTCCTTCCTCTACATTAAGTATTCATTTTTCACCTCTCTGTCTCTCAGGGCAATTATCCATTAAAACAACTTCAACAGGATTCTAACTCTTTTCTATCCACAGCAATTTTAAAAGCTAGAGAATCTGCCTTCCTTAAAGTTAGATTCTAGTCTGAACAAGAACTACTTGTCAGAAAAAGCTTCTTTTACCTCATCAGATGGATTTTTCCCCCCAATCTTTAACCCCTAAACCTTTTAATTTTCTGAGACAAGTTCCATTACCATGTGTGCAGAATGAGTTTCTGAGAGTTCAGATGTCCATGATGCCTTGGCCACTTCCATAGTACAAAGTCATGTAAAAGCTTTCTGTAGTGAAACTCAACAGTTTCTTACTAATGCAGACACAGGGAAAACATGCAAAGAAAACTGAAAAAGCAAACAAAACTTCTCTTCAAATGTAAAGGAAGCATCTTATGGCTATAATTTTTGGTGCTTAATCTCTACATATAGTACATATTCTCCAAATATAATTTAGTGGAAAGAAAGCTAAAGAAGGAAGACAAAAGAAAAGACGAAGCATTCTAAAATGAAGCTTGTTCAGACTTCGTGACCACCAGGGTCACTTCTGGCCTTATAGCCAGTAAATCTCTACCAGCAATATGTGAGTGAAGCTTTCAGCTACATTAGCCATTTCCATCACTTACTTCACACTGGATTTTTAAATTCCCCAAAGTATTTAAGAGAATCATCACTCGAACAAGACAACAGTTGCTGAAAATCAGTAATATTTGACTTAATCTAGAAGAGTGCATCACTGCCAGTCAACCCATTTCTTAGATGAGCTGTAAAATATGCAGTGAAAAACATTCAGCAAAGACAAGCTCATCACATTTCTGCCACCTTAGGCAAAAGTCTTGTTGCTAGTGGTAAGGGAGTGACTTTTGAAAGAGGAGCTAAATAGTAGGACTGAGGCAGAGAAATACTCAAATATCTTGATGCAATCATGTTATACATACAACATCAAGCCCCTCATTGTGAAGGATCTTTGTGTACTCTTCTGTTGCACCTTTCTGATGGCACTTGGAGGCCCAGTTTTCTTATCCTTGTGGGAAATGCATGCTGTGCTATGAGATTGGTCTAGCTGGACCACTAATAAAGCTAAACTGTTATCTGGATGCTCAGCTTTACAGTAGGACAGATGATTATTTTTTATTTTATTGCACTGCTAAGAAACCTGGAATTTGTTCACTTAACACTGTAGGCATGGTGCTCTCTCTGAGCAAATGCTAAAGCAGACAGTGGTCAACATCATCTAAATTGTTTTCTTTAACCAAGCCTCCTTTCTAAAATAGAAGTAGCCTCACACTTATGAGACAGCCAGAAGGTGTGCCAACATCCACAATAACTTTGTAAAATCTCTGCTGACAGATGTGATTGACACAAGACTTTGAATGTGAACATCTCAGTTTTTCTTTTTTAAAAGTAACCACAACTTTTCTTTGATTATCTCGGCTTGAGGCAGTGACAAGGACTGGTAAGTGGCTGCCTTTAAAACAAACATCATCAATGTTTTGCAGATCGATCAGCAGGGGTCCTGCCTTTGCCAGTGATGAAAATGCACCTAAAGATCTCACTGTTAACTGGGTCATGTTCTTTCCAGTAGGAGTTTACTGGGTGTTGAATCCAGACCTTTTCCCTACACATATAAATATTACATGCATAATAATAATCTCAGCAGTAATATGCTTATTATGTTTATTATCACTGTGCCAAGCAGCTGCATTCATGGAGGAAGACCCTGTTTTGCTGGATGTTGCACAAGCCCAGAATAAAGCAGGCAGCTCTGGCTGAAGGGGCTAATGATCTAAGTAGGAGGCAGGACTCAAAGCTGGATATAGACCAGCTGGCATAGAAGGCCAAGGAAACAATAAGACAGCACTAATCAGTGAATATGCCGTGATCTCAGCATAACAAGTCTCTGTTGACAAGCTTTCAGTAGAAAAGCATTTCCCCCTCCCCCTTGAAACAATAAGAAAAAAAAAGTTTTAAGAAGTAATTAAAAAGAGGATAGTATTTTAATCTTGCATGGTTATTGGGGTCAACTCCTAATTGTAAAACGGCAAGTTTAGAAGAAAACCTAAGAGTGCTCATTTGAAAATCTAACATAAGGGCTAACGCTTGTCTTAGGGTGGATGAATAGACAATGGGAACCTAGAAAAGGAAGAATGACATGAGAAGGAGCGAAACAGAAAATGCAAAAAAAAGAGTGACGTGTTCAAAGAAGTGAATTTGGGAAATACACTTTGCAGTAGCTTTCTGATAGAACAAGGGTCTGATTTGCCGATGCTGGAGGAAAAAAGTTTCAGTAATCACAGCAAGAGACAATGAGAGAGGGTGGATGATATTTTAGCTGAGCAGGAGTTAACCAGATCTCTACAGGTTTTCACTCAAGCAAAGTGATGAAGTACCAATTTAAAGTAGAAAAAGGCAAAAAAAAGTTAGAAAATCTTTACAACCTAGACTTTCTTGTAATTACGTAATTAATATATTGGTCATCTTAAATAGCACTCATCAGCTTCAAACCATGCTTATCCCTAATTTACTTTTTTCCTTCGGACATTATTTGAAAAAGTTGTGACTGTGCACAACTAGAAGGGTAATGCACACAATTAAACCTCTTTAACAGTGTACCGAGGGACAAAGTGTTCAGTTAGCACTGGCATTACTAGATATCTTATTCAGGCTATACACGTTGCTGAGCACTGTTATCTGATAGCATTAGTGGACACAAAACTTTGTAGATCTTGGTGCTCTAAATCCTTGCACCAGTACTGAAGGATTTCTGCAATGTAATTGAATCTTTTCCATGAGACTTTTAGCTACAGTTGACAGGGCTTGTTTGATTATACCAGTTTCTTTTCTCCTTCTATGCAACTGTAGTTTACACCTACAGCTTTAAAAACACTGAAATATCTTTCTGCTAACTCTATGTCTTGACTGGTTTCAACACTTTTTTTCCCCCATCTATTATAATTACTGCAAAAAGAATTTCGGGGAAAAAATATATATAAGGAACTGAAACTATTTATCTAACTTTCTGGAAAAGTTACTTATTTTTCTCTGTGCTGTACAGTTTCTCCTCTAGATGGTAGCAGAGAACAAACTCTAAGGGACTTGCACTGTGAAGACTGGGATGGTATTAAAGAAAAACCTGCTACCAGTGAATTATAATTTAAAGAAGCTGAAAAGTCACTGTATGTTAAATTATCTTCATGTTCAGTTTTCATTTGACATGGGTAAGAAGAGTTATGCTGATTGCACCGATGGTTCCTAGTAGACTTAAGCCTGGAGTTTTGAAGGAATATTATTGTCAAAAACCTTAATGCACTAAGATTTGGCTTTACACAACTGTTATGCAAACCCTTCCTTAAAAATACAAACATCATTACTTTAATAGTCCTAGACATCTTCTGTTTTCTTTACAAAACCTTCTCTTGATTTCCTTATGTGTAGTTGAACTGAAATCTGCTGACATGTCCAATAGTTACTGGATCCTGAAGTATTTGCATGAACAAAGGTTCATGCCAACTTTTTTTCATGTTAGCTGTGAGTAATTCATATTAAACTTCGATTTGTGCAGTTTCTCATTTTGTACATCACAAAATGCCTTTCCAGGTTTTTGGTTTCATGTTGTATTACACAGGCTCCTATATCTCAAAATGTTCTGGAATGAAGACTAGTAGAGCTCACAAAAAGATTCCATGTAAACCACTTTCTTTTCAATTCACTAGTAAATGGAAAAAGAGAATCCTTCTATAGCTACATGTGCCTGCATTAGGACCACTGGTTTTATTAAAATCAAGAGATCTCTCTGAGCAGCAGGAAAAGAAACTAGGCTGCAAAATTATCTCCAGTCTGGACATGGAGGGCCTCATGTTGGTAGAATGAATCACAAGCTAAAAAGTATGTGTAAGACTCTATTCACTGTCTTCTGTTGTCCTTAATTTCACATCAACAGATCCAGATTCTAATTCACTATATTTGCAAATATTAAAAATCAATATCCCATGATCTCTGAAGACTCCTTCAGCAGGTAACAATCCTTTCTGGTAAGGGTGAGTGCTCCTTTGCAGCGGGAGGGACCAGCAGCAGCAGCAGCAGGAGGAGGAAGGGGCTGTGCTGGCCCTTTGCTCTGCGGTGGAGCCCACTGGCCGCTGCCCAGGGCCCAGGCCAGGGGTGCTCCGGCCGCAGCAGGGTGCTCTGTGGGCAGCCCCTGGCATCCTTCTGTCAGGAGGATGGCATGCTGCCCTGGCCCATCCAGCTCCTGGGCATGCTGCAGCAAGTGGGACCTGTGACGGAGGGGATCTTCCACTGAGCTGCCAGCAGAATTGCCCTTCAGGAGCTGATGGATATCCTGGATGCCAGCAAAGCCAAGCTGTGCTGCTGCTGGCTGTCCTCAAGATGAGCCCTTCTGACCTGACACTGGAAGAGCTCCTTTCTGGCCTTTCTGGTTGAGTCTCCAAAGGCTCACTGGGAGCCCTTGCAGGACTTCCTGCAGGGCATTCCCAGCAAAGCTTCTCATGACAGAGCTCTACAAGGAGTGGGTGGCAGACATGCAGAGGAGCAGCAAGGAGGCACAGCTGGAGGAACTGAAAGCACAAGCATGGATTGCAGCCTGCCAGGAGAGCAGGGACTGGGAAGGCCAGGCACTTGCCTGCCAAGGGACTGCCTCCTTCAAAAGCTGGTGCTTCTGGTAGCTCACCTTTGCTGGGCTAGAGTTGCATACTGGGGGAAAAGGCATGGACAGGGAGCCTTCCCTAGTGTGGGCTTGACTGGAATCAAGTGCTGGAAAGCAATGCTGGGCTTCCTTCCCTCCTCAAGGACAGGAGCCCTGATGGCTGGCTGGGAGCACCTGCACAGCTGTGCAGCACAGCTGCTGGCTGCCTCCTGCCCCAGGCCAGCCCTGCAGACAACTTGGTGAACCTTGTATTGCTGTTCCCTCAGCATGGCCGAGAAGCCACTGGCAGCCAACCTCTTCCTGAAGCAGCTCCTGGCCTTCCTTCACCACACTGGCCACGATACCTGCAAAACCCCTCCAGAAAGACAGCTTTCCAGAGCAAAGTCCTCCACCATAGAATGGTGTGGCACCAAAGGGCTCTCTTGCAGAGCTCTGTCTCACGAGGGTAGCGGAAATCCCAGCGGAAGAAAGCAGGCAAGCCTTTTCTTGCCTGGAGAGTGACTGCAGGCTCCCTAACCCATGTCCCCCCAAAAAGAACTGAGGGTCACACTCCCAGTGTGTTCCCAAGTGACAACAGTGGGACAGAGTGGGACAGAGCCTCTTTCTGCTCCAGGCTGTCCCTTGCCACCTGCAGACTCCAACACTTCTTTAGGCACCCATTACTTAGTCTCCAACCAGCCCAGGGACCACGGTTAGGCTGTCTGGGATGTGCAGGAGAACTAGAGAGCCTGTCAGAAGAAAGAAGATAAAAGGAGGCAGCTTTGGGTAAACCAAGAGCTTACTGCAGTTGATCCTGCCTTTCCCAATCTCATACCACAGTGGGGTGGAAAGTTTTGCAGGCTCCTCACAAGAAAACAAAAAACCAAGGGAAAGGAAGAGAAGTGAGTGCTGGGCAGGGGAGAGGAAATGGCATCCAGCAAGGAAAAAGAGAAGGAGGAGAATGAAACAAAGCACGAAGGCCCAGAAGAGGAAGGGGCCCAGTTGCATACCAGGCTCTGCTGCCCATTTTTCCCAGCTCTCAACCCCGCTCTAAGTCAGTTCAGCTTGCTGGCAAGGGATAGCCAAGGATGGTGCTGCACAGCGTTTGGGAAGAACTCCATAGCAGCTCCCCAGGGGACTCCATTGAGTCCTGTGCCTTGGCACTGGGGCACTGCACATCTCTGCACATGCGTGGATTGCTAAGGACATTATTTCCCATGGAGATGAGGTGCCAGAATCAGCTTGTCACCAGTGTCAGCACTAGCTCTCTCTTCTGGGCTGTGCAAGATTCCTTGTCAACCATGTTTCCCAGAGAAAGGGGAACCAAGGCCTATTCCTGCCTCTGGAGGTTTATCAGTGCTTTCTAGCTCTGTCATTGCAGGTACCAATTTCCTGTCCCTGGCTGAACCCCTGTGACCCCTTGGCTCCAGCACCTGATGTCCACCAAAATAAAAGGGGGTTTTCTCTCTCTCTGTTCTACTTCCTTGTCACTGCTGGGGTGGCCAAACGACACACGCACGCATGGATAGTGCCTCGAATAAGGGCCAAAAGCCCTTTATTAACAAAGCAGCTTCTTTTTATACAGTTCTGTGTGTTATCATTCGTGTTACGTAGTCATTGGCTGCTAAGTTACTACAATAGACTCACTGGCTATATTAACTACAATATACTGCCACTGGCTGCCCATAGCATAAGGATTCAAGAACGCAGAAAAATTCCAGGTGCAGAAATGTTGCTCTTTTCCTCCTTCTGTTGTTTTAGATTTCTTGCTTTTGTTGATACTACGTTTTCAAGGGTAGAAACTAATAATTTTTCTTCTCATGGGTTTTTCTCATGAATAGAAGCTAACCATCTCCAGCTTAGGATCTGTGAAGTCTTTGGAAAAGCTGTCGGCCTCAACACTTCCTCTGTGTCTTCTTACATGTGCCTGTTGCCTCTGGTGCTCTCAAGTGGGCACTCTAGAGAAGAGCCTGGCTCCCTCATCTTCATTTCCTCCCTGCACATTTAGAAGGAGACATATACTTTAGTTTTTAGTTTATGTTTCCAGAGAGATACATATTGATAACACATACACCCTGTCCCACAGTGACAGAAGAAAGGCTTTCCCTGGGGAAGAGCTGGAAGTGAGTGGCTGAGAGGGAAGAAATCCTCACCACCTTTTGGTGGTAGATGGAAAGTTGTGCATCAGAGAGGAATTCTCCATCTTCCAGGGCATAGCACAGGTAGCTGTACCATAAGTGCTTTAAAGACCTGGCTGGTGCTTTTTTACACATCTGGAAGCCTGGAACGTAGCAGCACCACCTTCCTGGAAACCACCAGTGTTGAGTCTGTAACCTGGGAGTTCAGGAGAGGAATTTAGCCTCTGACAAACTTTTCATAATTTATTTTGGAATTTGGAGAAAATAAATGGCTTGAAAAATTCTTCTACAGAGGGAACTTGGATTAGGAGCTTTTCTTTACCTGTTGCACATCAGTGCTGGTACAAAAGTTGGGGTCCAGTTCATAAAAGTGAGTGTCCAGTCATACTACTCTTAAAGAATTTTGTAAGACAGTGGTTTATACATTGAAATTCATTGACACTAATCAGAGTTCACAGTATAAATAGTAGGCATAAACTTGTGCCTTTGAAAATCTGTTAACCATAATCATGAAACTACATGTTCGTGATATGTGGAACTGTGAATTGTTTTACAGAGAATTAGTTTCCTTCTAGTTTATTCCAAAGAAGAGATTTTTGAAACCTTTTTAGAATTAAAGGGTAGAAGCTCTCAACTAATAAAACATGAATTTTTCATTAAATTTTGTTCCCACTGAGGACAAGGGAAAAGCAGGGATTCATTTCTAAAATTGCAAATATTAGTGCTAAGTATCATCACAGGTGTAGGTGACAGCAAGAAAAATATGAACATTTAAAGGCATTCTTGGTAACCATAGAGGTTGTTGGAAGTCTGCCTACTGCTTCAAAAAACCCCGTTGTTTAAGTCAGATGTTCCCTGCACTGTAGTTAATACTAAAGACCTTTCAATGTTTTGATATCACTTGTGATAGCAAAGACTTGTACTTTCTTCCTTGAATTTTCTGAATCCTGTCCACTTCCTTATGACCCACGTACCTCCCAGCTGAATTTAGGCCACTATTTCCATTTTACTTCAAGGCTTCAAAACTTCTGAGCTTGGTTCAGCAAAGCACCAAAGTGATCACAAAGCATAAGAAGACAGAGTGCCCTTTTCATGGGGTTATTACTAGATTTAGGTATAGTTTCTTGTGTAATTATAACAAATTTCAGCTACAACCAATAGTATTTTCCCCATCACTAACATTATAAGATGATTAAACTATTAACATGCACACGATTTATGTGTGCAGTGTGAGTGAGCACACAGCAAATGCCTTCAGTTACAGCACTCACACACAGCTATAAGCTGATGGATACCGACGTGCACACACACAACAATCTACAGAGAGCAGATGGCTCCACTGTCTATTGACATGTCCACAGCACTTCTTTTGATTAAAACTTGGATTGAAGGCTGTCAGCCACCCAAAACATCCTTGAGTGCATCCCATTCAATCATTCTGACTGCAACTGCTTAATAAGCACACCCTTCCTGGAGAATCTTCATTTGGTACTTACATTTATTATCTAACAGTTGTTTCAATGTACATTTGGGGTAATCAATCAAAATAGCCCAGCAACAATCCTTTCCCTGTATTTTCAAGTGATCAGAATACTCACACTTGCTCTTTTATTCTTCTGCACTCAGGTTTATTTCACTGTACTTCAGATGAGACTGAGCAGGGATTATATTTTCCTTATTTTCACCCATTTGTTTCCAAACTAACTTTATTCTGGCTCTGATGTCAAGGCACCAAAGCATTAGTTAAAATTCAGTGAAAACTGCAGTCCTATGGGATTTAAGCCTATGCTTTAATGCTTTGCTGAAATTAGGAATCTCAGCAGGGAGACACGTAGAAGTTTGCTAATTTTCCCAGGAATTGCCAGTGAACAGATAAAACTCATGTGATTGCTGAGTATTGCCTGAACAGCACACACACACCAATAACCCAGGCCTAACCTGAACTGTGACATTAGAAAACTCCCTGGGCAAGTTTAACTGTGCCATTAGTCTTACATTTATAACTATGTAACAGCTAAATTGTCAACATATTTTCTTTCACAGCTGCAACACGACAACCACCAAATCTTTTTGGGATTTTTCCAAGTTTTAGTTATGGGAGAGTCCTATCAGCTGTAAAATTGCCAGGCTTATAAAGTTAGTTACCCAAAGATAGATTTAATATCAAACAGGCCTTGATACGAAAGAGAACACAGGAATATCTGTATGCTAATTCTCTTTAATAGGAAATTATTTTAAAAAATTACAAAACAAGAGAGTAAGTCCTAAAAAGCCTACGGAACTGCTGCATATAAGTTTAATAACATTAGATAAGATAAACAAAATAATGTATTTCTCAGGTAAAACTGAGTTAAACCGTCACACACAGCAGATTCAGACAGAAAAACTTTTAGCAAGACCACCTGTATGTTTCTTGCTTAATTTCTAATTTTAATTCAGAATTATTTGTTGCTCATAAACAGTTAGTGTCCCCCAAAAAAGAACCTGATACAAAATTCATGTCGTCAGTGTTGCAAGGTGAATGATAAAATGGTTATATCTCTATTTCCAAACAGTCCAATTTGCTTTTCTGAAGAAATACGTCCTGCCTTTCTCACAAGAAAACAGAGGGGGAAACAGTTTAAAAGTTCAGTAACACTCATAGGGATTTCATATTCCCATGAAAGAAAATGAGAATATTAGACTGTACTAGAATTTAGTGTAAGCTTTAAAATTACTCTTATTGATATCTGTAAGTCTTTTAAGTCATTGTACAGAAGTTATACATTGCTAATCTTTTAGCGTTTTCTAAACACCAAGGATGACCTTGTCAAGAAAGTATATTTGTGTTTCCAGATATAAGAAGGGGTAAGGGGCACCCAAAGACATTTAATAATCACAGAATCCCAGAAATACTTCCCTCTGGTTTACTAGCTGTTTAAAAGAAAATAAACAAAGGATGAGAATAAATGTTGAATTGGAAATTAATACAAAGAAATCTGTCCTGTTGAACATATTAAGTTTTTGGAAAGGGAGATAAGAAGACCAAGTTAGCAAGGATATGAAGTAATTCAGTGTATTCAGAGCTTTGTTATTGAGCACAATGGATTTAACAATGTTGTATGTGGTGCAATTTAAAGTCTGTTAACATTTAATATTGGTAAATGTAAGAAGGAAAAACCAAATCTTGATTATACATACACATTAGGCTGTGAATTACCTACTACATCTGAGAAAATAGACTTTGAAGTCACTGGGAATGATATTAGGAATTCTTGGTAAAGGAATACGGAACAACTTACTATGTTGCCACAAAACTTCAGTCTCTTCCTTTCAAAGAAAACAGAAAGGGTGAAAAGGAAGAACAAAGATACCAATAACTTCCATGTGACGAGAGATTAACTAGAGTCCTTGGTGAGGACAAGAGGCAACTCGGGGTATATGAAGTTATGAATAGCATGGGGGAGGTGATTAAGCAATGATTACTTGTTTATTTCTCATAGTAGAAGAACAAGACAGCCCTCAATGAAATTACAAGGCAGCTGCTTTAAAACAAGCCAAGGGAAGTACTTTTTCATACAGCACATAATTAAACAGCAGAACCCATGGGATACTGTGGAGGTCAAAATTATAAGTTAATTCAAAATATATTAGAAATGTAAGACAGGCCTATGAGTGGCTATTAAACATGATATTCCAGCTGAAATTTCCATCTTGGAAATCCTGATGGCTACAGTACAAGGGAGAAGGATTGCTCTGCTCCTTTGTATCTGCAGCCAGCTTTGCTGTAGTTCCCTTCACCAGGCTTCTTGTGCTAACCTGCTTCAGAGTTGCCATCTCCTTTCTTCTTGTGCTCTTGCGCCTGACTTTCTCCATCTGTCTTTCGCTCCTTCCAGCTGTTTTCCGGATCAGCTGTTTTCACCACCGCACAAAGCCCAGATGGCTGAGCACTGAATACAGAGAGGCATGCAGTTCCTGTGCCTGGAGCTGTGTGATATCCCATCCTGCTCCTGCAGTGGCAGAAATAGGTGGAGTCCAGTCACATAAAGGAAATATGAAGGGGAGAAGAATGCTTATGGTCTTCAAAAATGTTATGTGCTGACCCCCTGAGTATCCACATGGATTATGTGTGGCTTTCCCCTCAGAACTCTGGCAGTTGATGACTCTTGAGCAGTTTCACAAAGACAAAGAAAGGCATTTCCTTGATTCCAGAAACACTGCCATGTCTAAACCTGAAGTCACCCTCCCAGAGGTACTAGATTTCCACAGTGAAAAAAGCTTTGATATTATCTGTACTGTGTGTGTAATAAATCACTTTTATTCTGTTCCCAAAAACAGATAAATTTTTTTAGCCAAAGCTCAACAAGCAGCCTGCTTGTGGCAGACACAGCCCATGGAAAGTTCCACCCACACCGTTTTAGGCTGGCAAATTTTAAACTGGAAAGAGCAACTTATAATGGAAAAGGTTAAGAACTCTCATGCATGGCTATCCAGTTCTTCCGAACTGCTTACTTTCCCCACTTAAAGTATGTGTGTGCATGCATGTGTATATTTTCACATACATTCAAACTGGCACCACTTAAATGATACTATTAAGAGAATGTGGTTTCTGTAAATCTCCTTCCCCACTGAACAACCTTTGCCTGGGTTTTCCAGCACAGTACTGCCTTGCACAGCATAAGCAGGGCACTTTGAACATGGCACAATACCATTTTAAGCCACTATTACAGTTTCAGCTACCTCAGTTGGCAATTACTTGAAGAAGAGAAAACGACCGGCCTATTGAAGAGTGTGTAACCAAGCCCGCAAGGACCCTTTGGGATATTCCAGGTTCCGAGCATGCCAGCAGCTGTGAGCTGAACAGAACGCTTGCAGCGCTGACCGAGCTCTCCTTGCAACATAATACCACATTGTCCGGGGAAAGCGTAAGAACACTCCTTCTGCAGATAAGATGAGCTTGGCAGAAGCACCTTTTTAATGGCCATATTTCACTTGCAAAATAAACATATCACTTAAGGCTTACTACTAATTTTTCCATTTTTTCCTCCTGTGAAGGGCCTCTGTATAAATAAATAAGGAAGTAAATAAATACTTCTTCCTGGGACTGTTTTGGCTGTGACACCCCAGCTCTCCTCTGCTTGGGGCAGCTGCGTACGAGCGCCTTGGCCCTGCGAGTGCCGGACAAGTTTGTGCTTTTGGCAAGAACCTGCGGCCGGGAAACTGCTGCGGCAGCGGCTGTCTGTGCGCACCCGGCCGGGCCGAGCCCGCGGGGCGCACGGCGAGCGCGGTGCCACCGCGCCAGGGTACCGCGCCCGCGGGCGGCGGGAGGCGGCAGATGCGGCCCCGGGGATGGCGAGGGCTCCCGGCTCCCCGCCCCCGGAGCCCGCCCCGCCCCGCCCCGGCCGTCGGCGGCGGCCCCGCCCCACGGAGGGCCCCGGGG
>VXBT01002588.1:874734-1040884 GCA_013400235.1 Oriolus oriolus | reverse complement strand
CGGGCCCTGGCGGCATCCTCAGCGGGGATCCCCGGCCGCCGGAGACCGCGGGTCCGTCGCTGTCACGCCGTGTCTGCCCAAGGGCCTCGGGAGCAGCGCGGAGAGCCCGCGGTAGGAGCGGGTTTGGGCGGAGGTCGGGTTGCTGTCACCGGGGAAGCGTTTCATTTTTCCCGGCAATGCCTGGCGCTTCTCCTGCTCTCGCAAGAAGTCGCTGCTGGATGCTGCTGGATGCTGTCAGTCCCGGTGCTGGGCTGACTGCGGCAGAGTTTGGAATGCTTCAGGAGCTCGGGTGCTGGCCCACCTCTGGGAACCGCGTGGGAAGATGCGGGGTGCCCTGTAGGGAACCCTTACGTTCAGGCACTACTTTCGTGGCTACAGGACTGTGGAAGGGAGGCTTAGAAGTCACTTGCAGCCTAGTCCAAGTGCCTGGTGGAATTGCAAAGTGCATATATGGAGATAGACAGAACGCACAGACACACACACAAGTGGTCTTCTGGGTGGGCAAGTTTGCATTAAATCCTTAACAGCATCATAAATTTTTGGCTGTGGTGGTGTTTTATAATTGTTTGTACTCTCCTAGTTAACTTTACCCCTAACAGGCAGAAAAATGTTGCTCTCCCCCCTCCCCCCCCACCTTTTATTGTCTCTCAAGCCTGCATGCACCTGCTGCCTTCCTGCATTCTTTCAGCGACAAGGAAGTTAGGTCTGGAAGTTTGTGCTGACCAGAAAAAGACTCCACCAAGCTGCTAGGAAGTTGAGCTGTACTCTAAGAAACCAGGGCAGCAAAGCTATGCTTGGTAAAAAATCAACAGAAGATTGAGATTTATTTGCTTTCTTCTGTTTGCAGAGTGAGTGGTGCTATCTGTCATTTTTTACTACTGTTTGTCTTTAAAGTTGAGTAAGGAATATGTCATTTTATAGATTAAATCTCTTCATCTAACCATGCCAGTTTTCCCCTTTTTTGACAGAAAACAGGTTTTGATGCAAAAAGAGAGATCTGTTGCTCAACCCTAAAACAGTCAAACAATAAAGGCCTGTAATTACCTGTGAGCTATTAGTTTGGGAGAAGGCACATGAGTAGTGATAGCTGCTTTTTTGAGGTATTCCATGCCATGGTTGATGAATACGGGAGCACCAAAGAAACCAGAAATAGCAAACGTTTACTGTTCCAGCTTGTTTGTGGTGCCACAGCATACTTACAGTGTTAGGCTGACTCAGTTACCAAACAATGAAGTCTTGACAGACTGCAGTTTTTCTTTCTAAGGTTTCAAAATTTGCCCTTCCATTCAGCTGAGGTGATACAAAGATGGTGTTGTCTGTGGAGAAAATTCTTCTCGTGCTCTTCCAGGCCTGAGGATGCTTCACTGCATCTGGTTACATGCTGTGTTTGTCCCTGGGCCCTGGTCTCATGGGTGCTGGTGGTGGGCACTCTAACCATCGGTGATTTGCATCTCGAGCCTGCAGCGGTAAGCAGGAGCCACGTGCTCTGGGGTCAGCAGTGTGACTGGGCTGTGCCAGTGTGTGTGCAGGCATAGGTGCCATCCTGTGGATGATCCTGCTGGCTCCAGTGGCATGGGACAGTGATGGCTCAGGAGGAACCCCCCTTGCTGGGGTTCATCACAGAACTGCAGCATAGCTGCAATGAAATAGAGCTTTCCTCACCTGAAAATCCCCCTTATTTAATTGTCCCTGTGAGATTATGCTATTGATACTTCTAAAAAATGTCCCCCACTCCTCTTGCCCACTGCAGTGTGCTGCACCATGCCAAGCGTCAGGGATTTCTGCTGTCCTGGAATAGGAAATACCCAGATCGTGGGTATGCGTGGAAGCACTGTGCCACCACTGTTCCCTCAAATCCCGTGAGTCTCAACTCTGACCTGCAGTGCTAAGGCCCTCAGAAGCAAAATAAAAACATTTTCACACAGCTCTTCTGCCAGGTGGATTGGTTACCTTCTTCATTAGAATGAGAGAGGGTTTTGCTGAAGGGGGAAAAGTTCAGTCACTTGCTCCTCTGCACAGAATGGAGCTCTGTGTATGAATGACAATTTTGCCAGATCGGAATCCCATGTGGAGCAGGGCCTGGTTTTACATGAGTCCTTTACTGCAGTGCTGACAGGCTCTCTGTGCCTTCTGCTCGGTGCCCAGGCTGCAGCAGGGGAGGGATCTCTGGTTTGCCACTGTGTCTGCATCATCGTGCTCAGCCTGTGGGATGGTGACAGCTCCAGTCTCCCTCTGGTCCACGTGGCTGGCCCTGAACCTTCAAAAATGCCAGGAAGTGCCTGGAGAGTGGGAGGCAAAGGTGGAGTTTAGACCCTCCAGGTCACTGTGATATGTGAAAGCCATGTACGTCTGCCTCTGTGTTAAATGAACAGAGGACTTGTCCCTTCTCTTATAGAGATGGTTTTCCATGAGAACTGTGCTATGAGAGAGATTTCACCCTATATAAAAGACCAGAAAAAAAGTTGAGCTGAAGGTCTGAGAAATGAAAGTTGTCATTGTTACCCTTTCATTGCTGAGGCAAAAAAGCTGTGGTAATGGTACTTGGAAAATGTTTTGTCATCTAAGAAGCAGCTGTTGTATCACTCACTATGGGAAGCATGGATGACTATGAAAATGTCATTTTTTACATCAGTGGTTTTCTTAATTAAAAAATTGCAACTTGGGTTTAAAAGCAGTGCAGAATGACAGAGGATGGAGTTCCTATCTGCACTGTGTACCTGGCAGACTGCTCACATTTTGTTTAGGAGACAGTGCAGTGCATGAGAACATAGCGGTGTTTTCTGCTTTAGATGCTAAAACAGTCGTGATGTCTCAGTGTGTATTTGCATGTCTCTTTAATGGATGATTGATCTTTGAATTTAGCATGGAAATATTATTTTTTAAGAAGTGCTATATTTGGTAACAAGATTAATGATCTTGAAGGAGGATGAAAAGACTCTCTGTGTTCAATTCATTCTCATATCCCAGGAAATCCGACTTTGAAGTTTAGCTGACTTATGTTCTAAAAATACCTACCAAGGTCAATGGCATACCTTCAGCAGCATTTGCGAAAGAATTTTGGGGTGGTTTTTATTTCCATTTCACGTATTCCCCAAATCACTGATGCTGGAATGCCATCTCTCCAGTTTGCTTATGCAGTGACTTTTTGCAAAGTATACACTTTTTTGTTATAAATGCCCAGCAATTTTGGGATATAGTCCTCTATCGTGAATCAGTGAGATATGGAAAATTAAACATTAAACTTTTAATAGTGTAATTTATGTAAACAAAGTGTGTGCGTGTAAAAATACTGTGAAGAAATAAATGTATTAGTTCAAGTAATATTAAAAGTAAATTTTAAGGCACTGTCTATTCATATGTAGTTTTACCATGCCTTCCTAAGCTATAGGCATCTCAAGAAGTAATTCAGGCTCGGAGGGTTAAGACACATAATTAAAAAGTTTAACTTCTCAAGGTTATTTTGTAGTACCCTTGATATGCCAGGTTGCCGATTGCTTTAGGAGTAGCAACCCTAGTGCAAATGGTCAACTGCTGTACAGCTAACTTTACATTTTAACAGGCCTTATTGCCCTGACCTAGTGTCAGACAGTACCAAGGTTGTGGATTTTGGGGGAAATATGTTCAGAGGAAACTCCCTCAAAAAACGACATGGGCATCTTCCCATGTTTATATCAGAGGGCTTTTAGCTTTGGCGTTTTTATTGGTGAGGCCAGCCATGTTTCTGCAAAGAAAAAGTTCACTTGAACTTAATTTTGGCTTTGTCTGCTGGTGGGAATGAAAAATTTTTCATTTTGATTAATTTTTATTTATTTTTCATTTTAATTCTTTCATTGTAGGTCATCTGCATATTTATATTTTGGCAGCAGTTTAAATAGAAAAACTAACTGTGGAGGGATTCTGGGACATGCCTCTGAGTCTTGGGATAGTTGGAGTATTGAAGATGTCTTTCCACCATTCCTTGAGTTTGAATAACCCTCTGCCCAAAGCATGCTGGTGAACTGGTTTAACAAGGAGAAAGAAGAAAAAAGTATATGTATATTTTTTTTTCCTTTTACAAAAATCAACATGTATTGTGATCCCAAAATCAGGGATGGTTTTGTTAACACTTTTGTTAAGATTTTTCTTTGTTTTTGCTGTCTGACTTCAGTTTTACTTCTCTGCTTTCTGATTTAACTAGTCAGCAGATCTGTTAGTCCCAAGCCTCTTTGTATGACTTTTCTTATCCACTTTTTGGGCAGTGTAAAGTCAAATATAAAACTAACTTTCTAGAAACTCAGCAGACTTTAGGCTGTGAACTTTCAGGATCCTTCAGTGGTTGTCAATAGAGACATGAGAAAATGTAATGCTGAGGAAAGAAAGGTGATTTGTTACAGACCGAGGCAAGATAACTGAAGATGGAAGTTCATTAAAGATTTAAATGGGGTTAGTATCGGGTTTTTAACTGAAAAAAGCTGCTCTGAAGCAATGGCTACAACTGTCATGGTTGGGATGAACTATGCTACATTTCAATTTCCTACTTCCAGTCATTTTACATTAGAAAATTCTACATTTCTGTTTTGAATTGCAGCAGTATTTTTTACATTGAATGCCTCCCTGCCTACCACACTCAACTGCAAAAAAATAAAGCCATGTAAATTTTAGTTATTTGAGAAACAGTAAGAAAAAATAAATTTGAATTCAACACATTTATAAAGAAATACTACTCACCTTGCCAAAACCAACTTTAATTTTGATGTTTTCTGACTTTTGAGTACCTAGATTTTGTAAAACTGTTTTCCTTAAAAGGAATCATTAGCTTTTTATTATAATGCCATGAAGGACAAAGCATGGTGTAAAGAACAGAGGAAGAATCTTGCTGACCCTGTTTTGGGTCCCCAGTTAAACAGGTGCTTGTGAACAGGGCATTTCTTACTGCATTTAGAGCAAACCCAGTCTCTAACTTGTTTCAGTCACTTGTGCAAGGTCCAGGATTCTGTATCTTCCTGAGACAGTCCTGGGACAGAGGTATGGTACTTTCCGAAGATTAAGGCCGTCTCCAAAGCATTTCTTGCTGTTCAGGTCAGCTATCACTAACAATTGCAGTAATATGTGTTCTCCTCTGCTTTGGAAACATGTGCTGCCTTTTTCAGTGTGTTCTCACTCACTTTGGCACTGTAGTCTTGAACCTTATGGCTGATGTCTTGATACTACGAGAGTAAATATTTCCACATCCCTCATGCCTTGAAAACAAAACCTGTCCTATTAAGTTTTTAATTTGGCAAGGGACAAAAGTGCAACTGGAATCAGCTGCTTACAATTTTCCCCCTTTTAAGCACTTTCCTTCTCATTTGTGTTAAACAAGATCTGGAAAAATAAACGTTGAAGGGCTGCAAAAAGTTTCCTGAAACCTTCTCTGCACATTAATCACGCCTGCACTGATTTAGCGGTGCTCTGCAGCTATTTTGAGAAAATCTAAAGTAGTGATGAAGACTCTTGGGCTCCAGCCTAGGGGTCTAGGCCCTGAGCACAGAGCTGGCTCTGTGTTTTCGGGGGAGCCCCTGATGCTTAGGGATTTGCTGTGCGTTTGCCAGCCTGGCACGGTATTTAATACTCTGGCTGCTCCTTGGCTCCAGTTACAGTTCACAAGGACAGGCAGCGCTGGAGGCAGGCTTGCCAAACTGCAAAGTGGCGCTGCTGGTCCCTGGGCAGGGGAGGCTGCAGCACTGGGCTTGCCGTTACTGCAGGAATCCAACCTTTTGTACTTGTCCAAAGTCAAGTAAAAAGGCTGATTTTTAAAACATGTCAATGGGCCACATTTTACTTTGGAGTGAAAAAAATCCCTCTGTATGTGACTTAGTAGTTACGGAGAACCTTGAGGGTATCAAACCTCCTCTCCTGGATGCTTGGATAGTCTAGTGAGGGTCATTAAGGAGATCTTCCAAAGACTCGGGCCTGCTCTTAAAAGTACAGCCTGAAGCAAAAATTTATACCTTTGTTTACTAATAGTGGTGACAGTGTTTATGTTAATACGTAGTTTGGACCAGGAGTGTGCTTTGGGAAGGAATCCCTTGACCATCCCTGTTTGGCACACTTTGGACACAAAGTAGCCCTGGAGCATCTACACAGGGTTGCTTTCTGAGGATGTGAAGCCAAAGGGTGCTCCCCAGGAACCTGCAGTGCCTCAGCTGTTGAGGGGCACACAGCACTTGAGTTCAGCTCCTCTGAACGGAGACCCTCCAGACAATGAGTCACAGGAATGAGGCTCCTCGCCCTCAGCTACTTTGTTCCTCAGACCCATTTTTGCTCCACCTCAGATGGACATAATGGAATTGTCTGACCTTCATCTGGTGGTTTCTTCAGAGCGCGGCACTGGTCGGGCTTGTTTGGTCACTTCTGAATAGGTGGAATCCAGCCCATTCTGCGCAGGGCTCAGCCGGGTCAGCCGGTCCTGCCTCTGCCAACGGAGAGAGCGGCATGTGGAGGGAAACAGCCAAGGGAAACCCTTTGGGTGGTCCTTTCCCAGAGCAAGATTGCATCAGTCTCCCTTCTTATGACCTTGATTGGAAATGTTTATTTTCACCAGTCCTTTTTTTCCAGGTTTAAAGCATTTTAAACAGCTTTTGCAAAATCACAGGTGAGCATGGAAGCAAAACCAAAAGCACACATTCTGACATAAATGTTTTTTTAGAAGTTTTTTAGTGGATGTGGTCTACTTATAGTATGTTTCATCCTTAATGGAGTTGAGTGGAAATATTTTTTCTCTTGTGTTTTGGGTTTCCCTCATGATAAGATAATTCCGTGCTTTAAAAAGAAATCTTAATAATGTGAGGAAAAAATCCTTGTAAACATATTTTTGAATCAAGTATGTTGAAACATTTACAAATTTCCAAAGAATTTGTTCTCAATCATTCCTCTAAGTGTTCGTAAGATACCCCAATAGAAGATAATTTTTAAAACTAAAATTCAAAGTATTAACTAGACAGCTTTCCCAGCCTGGAATTATTTTTAATTTTTCTTTAACAGGAAATGGTACTCATTGTTCTGAAAACTTTTATGAAAGTTAATCAATCAGTCTGTGGCATGAGTGTTGCCATGCTATCTGATCTGAGGCAAAACAAATAGTAAATATTAGAACAATTCTTTATTTTCCTCTTTCTGGATGCTTTCTCCTTGTGAGATTTGAGCACTCTCAACATTTACCTGGCATTTACCTGGTGACAGAGTGGCTGGATAATGGAAGTTCTGCCTGTGCCCTCATGTGACACCCTGCAGTGTAGTGGGTGGGAAGCTGTCTGAAAGCATGTGAGCTGCTTACCTAGATGACTTAAGCAAAAGGCAAATAGAGCTGAGTGTGTGTATCCGGCTGCTAAATTCCAGACAAAAATCTGGCAACCCTATGGAATAGCAAGTTTAAAATTTTTGATCAGTGTGAGATTATATTCTATGGTCTTCAGGTTCAGTGAGTGTGTCAGGCTGGGGACATCTGGGATGGAAAACGGAGGCAAGAAAATACTCTTTTAAATAATTTGTTTGGATTAGGTGCAGAATACTAGAAAAACTACATAACAATTTCTGGATAAGAAACAGACTTCAAATGCTGACTGTCTTGGACTGGGTGAGTGTTTGCTGCTTCTATAGGCCCCGGTCTTGTGACACAGCTCTGATTGGACTTGAGCAATTTCTTCATTTGTGGTTTCTTGTTCAAGTGCAATTTGGCCCTGGTATGCAGATAGGGCAGGAATGGGGAAGGCAAAATGACAAGGCAAAACCTAAAACAATTGAGGACCCCCTGCTTTCAACGTTTCTTGAATAACTCCTATGCTTGTTTTCATGCTCATGTATTGGTTTTAAGTAAAACATTTTATTTTTGAAGGACCACTGAGTAGAAAAGTTTTAATTTTTAACTTTTACATCTGGCTTAAATGACATTATAAACTGGTGAAAGTAGGTTTTTTCCCTGCTATCAGTGCGAGCTAGTGTTAAAGAGAGTACAGTATTGACTGTGCGCACGCACAGAGGGCAGGTGCAAATCCGTGACTCCTACTGCTTGTATTAAGTATTTATACCAGCAAATTCCAGCTGATAGATCAATAATTTATCTATTTTAGAGAGAGTTTTAGAATTACTCTGTTCACTCACAAGTGGAGTTTAAGTACTCTGACATTTACATTTCTTACGTGTCAAGGTTTCTCAGGATATTTTGCCGACTGTGCTGTGTTGAAGGTGAAAACGAAGTGTAGACAAATGGTTTGGAGACAGCGACTGAGAAGTTAAAGTTCAATTTTTCAAAATTAAATTCAGTTTTTGATGGCAGCGTTGGGCATCCACAGTGAGTTGTAGGCGCTGTTAGGACCCACAGCTGTCTATGCCTTGGTGTGTATGTTTGTGTTCATGCTCATTCTCTAGAGGCAAAAAATTGTGGTCTGTAGTTGCCACAGCAACAATAACACTGCACTCAGAGTATGGGTGGGTTTTCCCTACTTTATACAAATATGTTGAAAGTGCAGGCATATTGCTGTGAGACACTGTGAAATATGATAGACTCTTGAGAGAGAAAACACTTGTTTGTTTTTTGTTCAGAGAATATAATTTTAATTTTGCGTCACCTTTATTGCCACTTCTCTGCTAGGGTCCTATTTCCCAGTTTGCAAACTTAACATTGCAGAGAGGAAAATGGGCTCAGCAGTTTGGAAAAAGAAAATTTCAGAGGTGTTCTGCTGATGCTGATCAGCAAATAAAATGAGGATTTGAAAAAAAGAGTGCTCAGGGCAGAGGGAAATGGGTGACATAATTATATTTCTGTTCCATTGTGGTTGTTTTTGTCAATCAAAAGATGGCTGTAGCTGTTCTTTGCTGTGAACCAGAATGAAAATATGAACTATATAAAAGAGAAAAAAATTACAGGGTAAGCTTATTTTCTTAAACCTACTAAAGCAAAGTGAAGGAACTGAGAGGTTTGCTTTAGAAATGTGACTTTTAAGAGGGATCATGGTGAAAGTGTATGTGAGCAGCATAAAAGGAATAGATCTAGGCCTTAGAGTAATAGAATGTGTTGAAAGATCATTTAGCTTCAACCCTTATGCCGGGGAACCTTCCACTAGACCATGTTACTCAAAGCCCCAAGTGGCCTTGAACACCTCCAGGGATGGGGAATTCACAACCTTTCTGGTCAAGCGAAGAAGGGACTTATTCCCTTCTGTCTCCCAGTGTTTCTTCATGTTCAGCGAAACATGTGATGGGCTGCAGATTCAACAGTGATTAAAATTAAGGTCTTTGTCACGCAGTCCAGACCTGGCTGCAAAACCTTTCCAACAGGAGGCTGCTAAGGCCAAGAACTTGGCCAGAGCCATTGTGGACTTGGATGTTTATATGAAAGACATGAGTTTCTAGGGTAAGCATAGCTTAAATTTGGAAGTACCTGTTCTTTTTCCGGCTCCTTTCAGGGCTTGTTCCCTCTGCAGGCACTGGTTTCTCTCAGCTCTGTCTCTGGTGTTCCTGATGCTTTTAGCATCCCAAATTGCTGCTGACAGTCCAAAGCGTGGCTACTTCCATTATGGCTTAGTGACTCTGCTAGAGTCATCATCCCCTGCCAGACCTTGACTTGATGCTGGATTTATTCCTTGAGTTTCTTCACGTGGTGATGATACAGCAGGAAGCACCAGATCTCTGCAGGGAAGATCAGCCAACGCCCAGGAGAGTCACTTCTCCCACATCCCACTTTCAGGCAACCCCAGCTGCAGCTGTGCTTCTGTTTATTAGTTTATACAAAAAGTGACTGGGTCCTTATATGATTTGCAGTGAATTCCCCTGTTGGGTTATCCTCTTACTTTTCTGTTCTGATTTTTAACTGCTGGGGGATTTTTGTCCATATGCTGAGCACTTTCCCTCAGTTCAGTTCAAGATGCATATCTTTACTGCTGTATTTGATAGTTTCGTGATCTGCATATATTCTTTGATTAGGCTATGCCAGGAGGTGTCTGTTCTGGTGAAGTCTGCCTTCATCCTGTAAAAAGGTTCTGACATGGTGATCTGTAGTGTGTTATCTACCTGTTTATCAGTCATACACATTTATGTGCACCATTTCCTCAGTTGCCTAGGTGTCTCCGTTAGGCTTCCTGTTTATTTTTTTGGCTAGATAGAGTTGAGTTAGGGATTAAATGATTATCAGGAGAAAATTGATTCTGTATCTGCCTTCTCTTTTTCCTTTTCCTGTGGCACTTCAGTTTTTGAGCAGTCACTAATAAGGGTGATGTACTTATCCAGTTTAGAAGACCCTAAATGGCAAGTGTGCCTGTTTGCTGTGTCTAGGGTCATGTTTTTGCAGTTGCTTGGAGAATTTCTGTCTACAAGACAAGACGGTGGCCTCATTTATTTGCTGACAGGTGGAACTAGTGGCTTGTGCCCTGGAAAAGCTTCAGGTGGTCATTGGGGACCGAGGTTGCTGGTCACCTCCAGCTCCCGAGTCTCCTCTCCCTTGTCCCGTATAAACTCCATGCTGCTCGTTGCTCGGGTGCCTTCCAGCATCAGAGAAACTGAAACACTCTCTGAATCTGAATCTGCACCTTAGTGCTACAGTAACAGTGGGAAAAACACCATGTGCGTTTTGAGACAGCTAAGTTTGCTAAAAATGAAACCTGAAATGCTTTGTCAAAGTGCCTCTGAGATATCCAGATGTTAGTGGTATAAAACCTTGCCATAGACAGGTGGAAATACATTTTGTAAGCCAGCTGGGCAGATCGTGCAATGTCCTAGTTCTTTTAAAGCATGTTTTTTTAGGCTTTATGTGTAAAGGGCTTGCTTGAAAGGGAAATTATAATTGTTTATGCAACTTAAAGGATTGTTGAATTTCTTTTCCCTGGCTATGTTCAAATTCTTAGGGTATTTTGAGAAGAGTTCACTTGGAGTTTTTGGAATTTTGTTGTTGTACTTTGTTTCTTGCATAATAACTTGCCTGTCACTGCATAGTAGGAGCATCACTGTAATAATTTTAAAATATAAGAACATTCTTCTCTTTTCTTCCTAACTGTTGAGGAGGAAAAAGTGAGACTTATTCCTGTTGCCCAAGAAAAGCAAGTTAAGTTTCTGCTATTGCTGACTCATAAGCATGGCAAGAATACAAAAATACCGTGATTAAGCAAATGTGAATGAGTTTTTTCCTCTTCATATCGCAGTTATCTTTGGAAAATATCGGTGTTATAACCCAAAGTTCTGCTGTACTGCATGCAAATAGAACTGTAGAGCTCCAGTGGGGGGATATGTAAAGAAGGCTTTAATGAGGCAAGGAAATTAAATCTTTTTTCCTCAAATGCACAGTCTAGTGCAAATAAAATTAATTTAAAGCAAAAGCCAAATATCTCTTCTTTTTTCTTTGCATTTCTTTATTCACCAACTGACGCTTGTTCATGCTCTGTGTTTTCCTGTTAGTTTTTGTTTTGATTTGGTTGCTAAGTTTGAAAACTAGGAAATGTGGGCTTTTTTGGTTTTTGTTATTTGTTTGTTTAATTTGAGGGGGCAACCCCTGAAATTCCTTCAGAGCATGACTTTTTTGAAAGGTACCGATGATTTCCAAATATGTTAGTTTAGTGGTGGTTGAGATGTTTGGCTTGTGCCAAGTCCTGAGCACTTGTCATCTCCAACTTTCTTGTTTTCAATGGTGTCTGAAGCTGAGTGCCTAAAATTAGACATGCTCCAAAGTTCAGCTTGCAGAGATATTTGCTGTAGATGTAAGGTGCTTGTAACAGGCATAACTAAACAGCTGGGGTTATGTTCTTGTCTTTTTGCATGGTTCATGATCCAAAATAAATGATCATGAAGCAAGTATGCTGCAAATTCTGAGCAGAAATAAGGAAGGAGGAAAAAAAAGCCACAACTTTGTCACTGTACACATTTTGTTGGTGTCTTCTCTTCCTGCCCTGGTTCGGCAGGGATTAAAAATAAGTCTGCAGCCCACATGAATGAAGGTTAGATAAACATGTCATATATTGAAAAGCATAGAGCAATAATTTTACTTTAAACTGTAGAGCAATAGGAAGGAACAGTATTTTGTGGTTGTGGAAGTGAGTGTCTGGAGCTGGCAGTTAACAGAGGTTTGCTGATTTTACATGGTCACTGTAATAGCAAAGGAATGAAACAAAGATAATTGTGCTTGCATTGAAGAAAAGAAAAGCACATGCACAGCTCTTTGGAAATAGGCTAAAAATGAAGAAAATAGCTATCTATAACAGCTACTGGCCAGCAGAACCAAGTGCCTTGGGGGAAATGTGTGACTCTGCAAGCTGCTGGAAAATAGGAAGTTTTCATTGTTTTTGGAAGAAAAAGAGTGAGTTTTACTACCTCTTATGTTTGTAAATATAATTGTCTAAGTATAAACTGATTTTCCCAATTAAATGGTTCTGACTAAAGTTTACTGCCGAAAAACGTGGTTGTGCATATATCCCTGCCCTTGTGCCATGCTTCTTTTTCTTCCCATGCGAAAAATCTCTCTATTGTGCATCTGCACAGGTTGAGCTGACTGAAAATTAATTCTAAAGGCAAAAAATTCTCTGCGGATTCACTGTGCATTTTTCCTGGCCCTTATTGATGGCTTCCCAAAAGTTTTGTGTCCTCTTCTGCCTGTGAAAAGTAGCTAGGAATACTTTCTGTACCTCTTTCACCAAATTCTGTTGACTGCGTTATTGGAAAGCGTCTGGTCTCCCTTTATTTTGCTAGGTTTAGCATAAGAGAATGACACAGATCGTCACCTTTCCATGTTGATGTACCCCAAAATTAAGTTCTAACGCTCGTCTGGAAGCATTTGCTTTGTTCTTCACTCCGTCTGCAAGTGCTGTTCCTGGTTTTTTCAGAGACAGAAAAGGGCTTAGGCAAGGAAGAGGACAGGAAGAAGTGAGGTTTGTAGCACCTGCTCGGGGAAGCAGGAAACCGAGTGTGTTTGACTACACCCATTGTGTGGGAGCGCTGTTACCCTAAAACTCTTCCTTATGTATCTAGCAGGAGATATGCTAGTTTGCTTTTGTCCTACTGGCACCCTTTTTTTGTTTGTTTGGTTTTAGGTTTGTGTTTTGTTTTGTTTTTTCCCAGCTCTGTTTCAGGCACTTGAAATTAGTGTAGAATACCAGCTTCTGGAATACGATACCTTTTTATGGTGTCTTTAAGTGTTAAACCAAAAAACTGAAGCATGAGAAACTATGGGTCGTTTTTGAAAACTTCATTTCTTACAACTAAATGAAGTCCAGTTTCACAATCCAGGGATTTCTTTTTGCTTCCAGTAAAGTTAGTGCATGTAGTATAAATAGTGTTTATAAGTCTGCAGTGTACATTTCTGCATCTAAACTTACTCATCTAGAGTACTTTTGTAGTAGAAGTACCTGTTTTAGACTTATGCTTCGGGATTTGATGAACAGCCTTTTTTCCCCATTGAAATGAAAAGAAATCTAGATGGACTAGCTCTGGTATCGAGATGAGTGCTAGGACAGATAAAATCTACCCTTTCCTCCAGCAAATTCTGTGCATAAATTTTTTAAGCACATCCTAATACGCTAATTTTTACAGTGCCCTTGTTTTAAGTTACTGTGAGCATGACTGAGCATTTAAATACAGGATGTTCCAGATTTTCTGTGTGTAAGGGCCTAATAAAGTGTTACATAATACCACTGCGATGTCTGAAAAGTTTAGTCTTTGATCAAGCCACTAATTCCAAGGATGATGTGCTTAAATTTAGCACCGTGCTGACAGTTTCTACAGTGGGGAAAAGAAGACCAGCTTTCTTTTGGCTTAGAATAACCTGTCAAGTTGGCACTTTTTTCCCCTTACTGATATTTGTTTCTTTCTGTTGTGTGCACTTACTGGGGTATCACTGGGATAATGTGAACAAAACTGCTCTGTTTATATTGGTTTGTATTTTTAAAGACCACTGACATTTTTCTATAGAAAAGGAACTGAAAATAGAATTGCACAGACATTTCAACAGCAAGAATGGGGCAAGTTATTTTAGATGTGCCAGTTCCCATTCTAGTGATGGATTGCACTTTAAGCCTACTGTTTTATTTTTAAATTGATGAATATGTGCAGCTCAAGGGTTTCATCTGGCCTGAAAGTTAAGTGTTTTTCTGAATTGGGACTTTACAAACACTGCTATATTCCTGCTATTCCTACATTCATGCAACCCCTGTTGGAATTTGGGGAAGATAATTTGCACTGAAGTCACAGAAAGACATGCTAAGCAGGGTGGTTGGGTAGAAAAACGTTTGTCTGTATTCCTTCCTTGTGTTTTGAATAAATCAACTATGTACTTATCAGTTACACAGACAAAGTGAAAAGGTGCTTGACTTACTGTCTTATGTTCTAAGTTTTTAAAAACGAAACCTTTAAATGTAGGGGGAGAAAAATCAGATCTGTGTTGATGTTATTCTTAGCGCTGCTACTTTGAAGCTATTTACTAAAGAATGCAGATGTAGAAACTGGACTGAAATCTCAGGAGCAGGTAGTCCTTGAGGCTGCTGAACTCGAGCTGCATCATGTCTAATGAGACCTGTCTTGGTCCTGCTTCCTTTTTGTTGCTGTAGTGTCCATCCATTGTTTGTGGTGGATGAGGGGACAGTGTTGTGGAGCGGGAGCTCAGCAGTGCTCTTGAGAGGTGGTGTGGAAATAACTGTTTGGGATTTGGGGCACTTGTTGCATCTGAAAAGACCAGCTGGGGTCAGTATCTGTTACCCAAGAATTCATTTGTGGGGAAGTGGTGTATTCAATGATTATGGAAATGAAGGATCCAAACTCCAGGTAGGTGCCTGAGCCCTGCAGGTCGCTTAGAAAGGGAGGGGGGAAGCCGTGCTGTGATGTCTGCATCCTGGGAACTTCCTAGAGTTCTAGGGACTTTCAGAGAATGCTTTGCAGGGACTCAGGTGTCGTATTTTACTCTCCTGGAGTTGTTGTCTTCCTTGTTTCTGGTAATTTTCACTTAAGCATCTCTCTCCTAACTTTACATATGCTTAAATGGGGCCTTCTGAGCACACCTGACAGAAGAGCTGGAGTGATGGAGTAATGTGGTGATGAGGTCAGTCTGTTCCCTCTTCATCAGCATGAATCTGTGCATAAGCAAGGAGGGTAGATGGTACAAGATGCCATTTTTCCTCCCAGAAGTACTTGATCCAAGTGACTATTTTGTGAGGAAGCAAGGCTGGTAGTTCTGGTATTGGGGTTTTTTTGCCTGTTAATTTTGTTGGGATTTTATTTTTTGGTGTGAAACTTCTTGTTTGGATAACATTTCACTCCTCTTTTCCTTTTCTTATAAAATATCCTCTATATTCTGACCTGCTGGCTGTAGTTCTGCTTTTAGACATGTCTAACGTGTAATACTGTGCAATACTCCACCTGCACAGAGGTATGTCAAATTATTCTTTTAAAAGTATTTTTTGGACTTAAAGGTACTGTAATTAGTGTGCTACCACACTGCTGAGCAGTCTGAAGAAACAAAACAGATTTCCTAATAACCTAAAGTCATTCTGGTTTAAAAGAACCACCAGAATGACTAAAGGCTCCAGACTGTTTGATTTTGCTGCTGTTCCTATTACAGGTGGGAATTAGTGCTGGCTATCTTAGATACAAGGGAGTTTCATCATTTGACATTACTTGCTGAGAGAGCAGTAATTAATGAGTTACAGGTAGTGGCAGAACATTGCTGCACATAAATGATCATTGCTTAAACATCTGCTCAACATACAGAGTCATTACAGCTCAATGTGAGAGCTGTTGACAGCGAGCTAAAGCTGTTTTTGGATCAGGTCCACATATTAAATTTATTAAAGGTAAGTGTATGGGAGTGTGACTTAGCATCGTGGTGTAGATTTGACTTCTCAACCTTACTTTTGACTTAAATGTTTTTCTTTTAAAATTCTTGATGACTCAGGATTTAATCTATATATTTTTTGTCCTGCTAGTGATTATTCTGCTAGTGGCTTCATAGAGGTAATCCAGAAAGAACATCTGTTTCAAGTTTACAGTCTAAATCATGGAAGGATATTTGACCCTGTAAGTAGGGAAACAGCATTTACCCAGGAAAACAGCACAACAAGCCAAAATACTGTCAGTTTTGTATATTCTACTTCACCAACTCCATTTTCTGCATGAAACTGCACCAAAAACGCTAAGGCTATGACAATTTAGTGCTGCTTCTGAAGAGGACAACAATCTTAAATTAGTCATGCGTATATGCTTTTCTCTCTCTGTCTCTCCCATGAGAGAAATTCTATTTTCAAACCTTTGCTTCTGTCCCCCCAAAATCTTCCATAGGACTCCTACAACACAAAGCCCGAGAAATGAGTTGTTTCTGTATAGTACTGGAGATATGACATGTCAGCAGTGGAATCAGTATTTCCCCAATGTAAATTAATTTGTCTCCTCTGTGATCCATGCTGTTTGCAGTCCATGGTGCCTGGCTATAAACAGAAAACGCAGAATCCTGCAAGTGACAGTCGGTTCTGCTTCCTTTACAAACGCCTGTTTGTGCTGGCTCTCTGTGCACCGAGTTCTATGCAAAGCAATACCACTGTGGGCAATAAGGGGAACTGCAGATGATGTTACACAAATCCTTTTCCTTCACGAAGCTTAAGTCAGAATTCTAGCAGTGGGAAACTTGACATGGTCTCTATGATATTGCCCTCCTTTTTGGGGATGGTTGTCCCCTCCCTGTGTAGAGTGAATGATCTCTGCAGAGAATATTTGTCCTTATAGTTCGTAAAAATAGTCTGGAAGATCAAAATATTTTGAGAAATTTCAGCAAGTATCGGATATCTTTGAGATCTGATTAAAGACTGTTCCATCTCTCATTCTTAACATGCCCCTTTTAAATATCACCCTTGTGATGTTACAAAGTGCTGTGATAACAGCAGGTCTGTTTTTCCACATCAAAGTAGAAATGTCTCCAGCAAAGTGAACTTAAACATGTTGTTTGCCAGGTGTCTTTGGTTATATGTGCAAAGTAATCTTTTAAACTTGGAAAACTAGTTACTGCATTTCTGTAGTTCTTGCTTTATTCTTTGCGAGAAGGGCATCGTCCTGGAAGATGGGGTTGATCTCTGGCAGAGTGGAATGCTTTATTATGGCATCCCCTCTCCAAAATACTACCCAAGCGCTGTTGTACTCCACAGACAGTGGTTTGACTTGAGGAGTTGCTATTGCTGTCAGTAGTTTCTATTAGCAAGGTTCTTTATGCTTTTCCAAATACTGAAAACAGCTGTTTGGTCATCTGTGGTAAGTCTGCGAATGGAGGAGAAAGTCTGATTTACCAGATGAAAACCTTGTAGCAGTCTGCTAAGCTAGTGCTCAGTGTGTCATTAGTGCATGGCAACAGAGTATCTTGACCATGAGCTGTAACTTCATCTTCACGCTGAGCTGCCGTGAGAGGCCTCTGTTCTTATACTTTTGTTCAGCAAATGAAAGGCAGATTAAACCTTTATTCTCTCATTTGGTTGGTAAGTGCAAGGCCTGGAATAAACGTAGAGGTATCTTCTGCCATATCTATAACCTGACTGCATCATCTGCTGCATTTTGAAGTGGACATGGACCTGGATGCTAGCTGGGAATGTTCTGACAGCCTGGCTGCGCTGTAACGCACTTGTACCTCTGTCTGTGAATGTGTGTGAATGTGGAACATGCCTGGTTTTTATCCAAAGATTGTGTGCTGCTGGGGACACACCAGCACCTTGTCATCCAACAAGGGACAAGTTAGCAGTGTGACTGCTCGCAGTGATTGTCGGAGGCAAAGAATTACAGCATGAGTAGGAATTTTGCCTACAGAGGACTGTCCGATTTGGGTAATGGACTTAATTGCCATTTGGAGCTGGAGAGGACTGCGTGGTCAATTTGTTATATCCTCCTGGATTTTTGGAAAGTGAGATCAGATTTTCTGCAAGCCTAAGGGAGGAAAAATGTAGTAGAGGAAAAACAAAGTATTTTTGTGGTCAAAACAGAATGCAGGATATTTCCTTCTGACACTTAACTGTAAGGAAAAGGTTAAAAGCACTAAAATAAGAGACTATGTGTTTGTACTTAACTATCTCTTCCTAGAGTGTGATCTAGTAACTCTCAAGTGTATATTGCCACTTTTTTAAAGGAGGAGATTTGCAGATGCAAGGCTTATGGCATGAGGAGAAATGAAACTTTGTGAAGTGGGTTATTAGTAGCCTACCTTCAACTACAATAAGCAGTGACCAAGACTCTTTGTATTGATTTTGGTTGAAAGGTGTATAGTCAGGTTTTGTCTCCTCTCATATTTTCTGTTTCCTATCTCAATAATTTCTAGCTAGGAAAAGCACTTTCTGTTTTCTCCTTTTAAGATTTTTGTGGGATTTTTTTCAGTAATTTTTCAATGCACCAAGCGACACATTTACCCCTCTCTTTGGAAATCCTCTGTGGCTCCATGGCTTTTTTGTTACAGGGATTTGACAAGTTACTACTTTTGTCTGGGGTTTTTTTCCCTCCCCAGTCTTCACCATGGAGCTAGTTTGCTGCCAGGACAAAAAGTGATAATTGTTCTTATTCAGTGTTATTGACATTGGGCTCATGTGCTCCAAAGGGTGAGATTTTTAGATGCACCTATTTAACTCCAGGTATTTGAAACCTTTATTTTGTGATTTGCCAACTGGCATTTGCCCTTAGAAGTGCCCACCTGCAGATGGTTAATTGGATCAAATAAAATACTGAGCAAAAGATTTAATTGATTTCCTCTGAGAGTGGTTAGGAAGTTGAAGAGGTGACTTTCCTATGTAAAAGGCTCTGCCTGTTGATGGAGATGACTGAAAAGCTGGTTACAAATCCCTAGGAGTTAGTGTTTCCCCTTCCTACAGTACCAGCCCAATGTTTGCCAAGTTTCACCCTGTTAAAAATGTGAGGAGATGCAAAGGCTCAAGGCAGTTGGAACTGACCTTTTATGTACTTTGAGGGCTTGGATTATAGCATAATCCAATAGGGGGATCTTGAAACCACTGTGTTTGGCTGTACTTGTATCAACATTGTGGGTGCTTGGTGGGTTGGTTTGACCTGATTGCTAACTCTGTGTAAAACTCAGATTTGCAATCGAAACATCACTTCTAATTGCTAATACAGAATTTAAAAGAATAAGGGGAGGAACTACAGTTTACTTTTTCCTTTGTTGTTCATACCTGCTCTGGATCCATCCAGCCTTTTGAAGTTGAGACTAATAAAGAATTAAAGGATTCATTAAGCAGACAACAATAATGATCGACTCGGTTGTGCTGGAGCCGTTCCAGATTTTCTCTCTCCAAAAGTGTGGATATCTTGTTTCTGCATTGCAAAGCTGTCTCCAGCTGGCTGTGGCTCAGATACAAGTCTTCCAGATGTCACTGCAGAATACTGTGATGAGACTGCCTTTCTGTCTTCCAGTGTTTAATCATGGAAAAATGAAAGGAAGATACTGTCTTCTTTTGGCAGCATATCATGTGCTCTGATTCCTAATTTTATTACATCTTACTCTCGAGAGCATGGAAGAAAGTGACTGTAAAAAGCAAAGGTGTTTCCTTTCTGCTAGCAGAGTTGAAACCAGATGTGCAAAATTTTGGTGGCAATACTGAATAGATATGACTAGCTAAAAACACAGGTCAAATGACTTGCGATGGTGAGAGGGGCTAATTTGCATATAATTTTTATTTCTGTGTTGTTTTTGCCTGGACTCCATTCATCAGTGTTCAGAAGCCCTCAGTCTTCTGTTTATAAAATGTTTTTAGCAACAGTGGAAGTAACCAAAAGGGAGTAGTATGAACCCTTTTCTCTTTGGAAAGAGAAAGGAAGGAAAGTGTGACTTAGTTCACTTGTGATGCAGCACAACATTTCTTAAATTCTTAGAGATCTGTTTACTTGGATGCCTTAAATATGTAGAATGAAGAATAAAATTAATGTGAAATGGAGTGCAGTAAAGTCACTGTCAGATGAACTGTCAGCCTTTCTGTGTACGCACGTGAACGCTGCATGTGTTTAAAATGGTACATAGAAATAACTAAACAGAGGTGGTATTTATATGAAAAGCTGTTGTGTCCCTCTATTACTCTGTGTAGAGCAGAGCAAATCTGGTCTAATGCCAGATTATTGCTTGCTGAGTGCACTGGGTCTGTGATGTTTGGCTGCTCTGCAGAAACAGCCCTTACAAACTGAAAACTGATTGAAACATAAGGGTGACCTGCTTTGTTTTTGTCCTGGTATGAGGATTTGTACCAACGCTTGCAAAAAGACCACAGAGTCTTGGTTAATTTGCACAACAAAATGAAGGTGTGATAGTGGCATGGTTGGTAGCACAGGTAACACGTGCTCGAAGGAACTGATGGCGAAGGCAAGCAACAGCACCTGTACTTGGGGCTGCTCAGCTGTCCTTTGCTGGGTGTTGGCTTGTGGTGAAGTCTCTGCCGATTTTTTGCTGCTGCTGCTGCCGCTGTCGTTCCCTGCCTTAGCTGTTTAAATGCTACTGCAAGTGTGTCTGCTCTGGGATCTTGCACTTTCCTTGTGCCGTGTGTGTGAGATCCTTAACACAGCATCCTTGACATCTCAAACTGGGCATACGGTTGAGTCAGATGGAAAGTAAAAAGCAAACACCTGCTTATCTTGATGGCTTTTACTGGTGTAAAGCTTCCGTGAGTGACGCTGCACAGACGGGGGTATTGTCTTTCAAACAATCAGCCACATCAGTTGCTGGGAGTCTTTGCACTTTCCTTCTTTATACTGAATCAGGGAAGCTCTGCATGCCGCAGAGGAGGGCTGCGCTGGATGTGCTAGTGCGACCCTAAGTGGGAGCAGGATGGGGGGGATTAAGGTTCACTGAATTGTCACTGATGGGTTGGCAGCCATCAGTCTTGGGAACTTGCTTAGAAAGGATGCAATCAGAGCAGCCCTGTAGGGGCCTCAGTGATTTCTGCTGCGCCTCTGTCTGTGGAAGGGTGGGAGCGAGGTGTCAGCATTTTGAATGTAACTCTATGGTAACAGACAAGTTCAGGATTTCCACTACAGCATCTGAGTTTTGTGAGACCAGTAATATTTTGTTCTTCTACTCTATAGATCTTGCACTAAAAATGAGAATTATTCTCTTCAGTTATAGTTCTGTGGTACTGTTTGTTATAAATGGTGGTTGATTGCATGAGCAAGAAATAAATTGATATTGTCTCTGCTCCAAAGAACTAAAATTCAGCATACCTAAGTATTTAAATTATTGCATTATTCTATTGCATGACTGCCTGCATCACTGAAATATAGCAACTGCACCAATGAAGCCAACAAACCTTTAATGAAAGCATTTGCATGAACAGCTAACACCATGTTGGATGTAGTCCACCAGAATAAAAGCATTTTGGGGCTATAGTATCTTGTTAAACACATTGTAAATGTTTCTGACAAGAAGCCTGGCAGAATCCAACAACCCCTGGACAGCCAGCATGTCAGAGCATTTCCGAGTGAGATATATTATCCTGTCCTGGACTGATAGCTTTGGATAATCCTCTAATCCAAGTGATTGCTTAAATGTTGCAGCCTATTTAGTTTTGCTTGGTCTGGGATGACTTGCTGCTGGAGAGCTTCGGGTAAATAAAAAAAAAAAAAAAAAAGATTAAAAATAAAAAAAAAAATGAATAAACTGAGTAAATGAATTTACCTCCAGCTGTCTAGGGTCCAGGCTGGACTTAAGGATGTTGTATCCCAGTGGTGTATTTGCCCTGTTAGAGACAGCTCCTGAGCTCTGTTTCGACTCTGACTTTGATCTGTTTTTCCTGTGACTTCTGGGATTTTTCCTGAGGCTGTCAAAGAGAAGGTGACTTGAGGAAGGCAGCATGAGGCTGGTGTTGCTCTGGAGGACACTGAAGCTTTTGCTTGTCCTTGTGTCTGACAAGAGTAGCCTCTAGCCCTGTACTGTTTGCCCTCTGCATGTCTTGTGCTCCTGCTGCCATTGCTACTTCCTTGCAGCGAGACCAGACTGATTTTCACATGCAGCAGCCAACAAACATTTGAGAAGCATATTGCTTTGGGTGTCTGCTTGATGGTAGAGCAAAGTTGTTTTCTTTGCACTCAAATCACAAAAATTTGGGGAGTTGGAAGGTCTGTGTGGAAGATGCTGTGGAGTGGAGGAATTCAGCTAAGGTGGCTGCCATGTTCTCACTGCTTGTGAACACTGTCACATCAGGATTTTGATTGATCATCAGTTGATTTTGTCCTTGTGTTGGGGTGGGGGAAAGTCAGGTACTGGGTGATATTTCAGAGCCCCAGACTGCTTCCTGACCCCTGCCTCTCACCAAGAGGACTGAAAGGGGGGATGATGTGCCCTGCACCTGGGCCAGGCTGGCAGCAGAGCAGAGCCTTCCTCCAAGAATTCCAAACCACCAGAGCCTCACCTGTACCCTGGGGTGGCTGGAACCTGCCCTTCCTCCTCTGATTTTGGGTGGCTGTGTGCTTGTTTAATCCCTTCTGTCACTGGCCAAGAAAAGTTACCACATGAGTTCACAAGTGAGAAGCAAAAGATTCATAGATCAGGATTTCCCCCCTTTTTCCTGCCTCTACTCTTAACTGTTATGAGAACAGAGAGAATCCTTCCCCTCCTCCTCCAACAATCAAAACAGTTTTTTGTTTTGCTTGTCTTTTACAGATCAATTTTGTAGCCTGTCAACTGTTTGCACTTTTGGCTGCATTTTGGTTTCGTATTTACTTGAGTCCAAGTCATGCCAGCTCCGCTGTTCGCCATGCATTTGCCACCCTCTTTGGAATATACTTTGCTGTCTTCTGCTTTGGGTGGTGAGTATTTAGTCACCATTTAGACAAGGCTTGGGTAAAAATTATTTTAAACTTCATATCTGCTTTTCTGGATTACATCTTTTTAATCTTAAGGCTCTTAATGCTACCTTAAAAAGAATAACCTAACCAACATAACCATTCCAAACCCTCAAAGGAAAATTACTCATGCAAGTGCTTTTAAGTAAAGTATTTAATTTAATTTGTGATGTTTGTTCTGGAAGTTAAAGGCACACCAGTCTGCTGTGAAGATACCTCTTCTGGAAAACATGTATCCGACTCAAATAGGCACTTTGAGCCATGCTACTCTTTCAGTTAAGCATATGGATAATATAGTTTCAATGAGTGTCAGTCTGTGTTGGATAGTCAGGCTGTAAAGATGTGTGTGGTAGTCCAGGTTTCCTGGTACCCTGATATGACATCACATTTATGTCGTCTGCGTGGAAAATTATTCTCTTGCTCTGAACTGCCAGCACTTCCAGGTAACATAGAAATTATCTAAATACTCACTTTGTTGTCTTCAAGGTATTCCATTCATCTTTTTGTCCTGGTGATGATGAACTATGGCATTATGAATATGGCAAGTATTCCCAACATTCACAGGTGAGCTTATGTGGCTGCAAGTCTGCAGCTGCCCCTCTGACACCTTCTCTGCTTTCAGGGAGAATCACAAGGCGTTTTTGGAACCACCTTCTCTTCTTTCCTTCTTCTCTTTCCCAGTTACTTGCAGGAGCTTTGTTCATGGAGTAGAGAAGCAGCTGTAATCTCAATTTTGTGGTTTTTTTGGATTGATGTATTGCATTTTCCTATGAAATTGCTGGTCTCAAAATTTGACTTTTGCAGTCCTAATAATTTATGGACAAAACTTTGGTTTCTTAAACATAATGAAGTCATGCTCTCCTTGGTCTTGTATTCTTCCAGATTGCATTTGATAATCCTTTTTAATGTGTTTTTCCCCTTGCTGTTTGGCCTTCAGGTATTTTCCACTTATTCTTGAGTTAGGTAGTTCAAATAAGGTCAACTGAGGCAGCTTAGCTTAGTGATCCACAAAATGAGGTCTTGCTTTTGGTACCGGGCTTTGTGCAAAAGTAGAAAATACCAAAACTGTTACTGCTTCGAAGAAGAAGCTTATGGTTTGGGTGTGTTACAGGTGATTTCTGTCTCTGCACTGTCTGGCTGTTTCTGTAGCTGCTGCTGAATGCTCAGAATCCACATCAGTCTGGGCTCGGGAACGGAAACCCTTTCTTCACTTGCCTACAATGCCAGGGCTGTCTTGCCTTCCTTTTTTTCCTGAAGAGAGCTCTCTCTAATATCTAAATGGGAACCCTACTTATATTTTTTCTAAGATTATTTATAAATGTGAACTATGAAAACAAGCCTGTCTACAGCAGTCACTAGCATTTTGCACCAGCAAGATAAGGTATTAAGGAGGTATATTTTCCACCCCCTCACAGAGTGCAAAGCTCAGAAGTCCAGAGGTAATTAATAATGTCACAAAAAAAAAAAAAAAAAAAAAAAAAAAAAAAAAAAAAAAAAAAAAAAAAAAAAGGAAATTGAACAATGTTAAAGAAATGCCATCCAGAGACCAAAATAAAAAGGTGTTAAAAATTGTATTTTTGTTTCCTGGTCATTGTCACTGCCTGTCACTTGAGGGAAATGCAGGAGTTAGTGACTACAGATCAGAGGAACCAAGTCTACAGAGGAATCATCCAGCAGTTATTTACATCTTCCTAGAGAAGTTGGGGTGGTGGTAAGGAAAAGGACATAGCTTCAACAGGAAACCCCCTGAATCTTCCTCTTCAGCCAATTACCCCCAATGGCTAGTAGCAAAATAGCTGTATACTGAAACATGAATCAAGCCAGTTCATATAATGTTGCCCACTGCTGCGAGATAGTCATGTGTTGATTTGAGTCACTGTGAAATGTCAATCCAACAGGCTGAAAAGCCTCAGGAGGTCTGAGGGAGGGTTGGGTTAGGACTTTTCTATTGTATTGTACTAGCCATAGAAGTGTGACTCAAAGTGCATCCACATTATTAATTTTGGCAAAGTAACAGTGTATTTAAACCTGTTGAGAGTAAGCTTGAACAATGCCACTTCAAGGTCTGGACCTGTTCGTACAGGGGACCAGATCCTTCAGAGTGGGGCTTCAAGACTTGGCTTTTTCTGCCCCACAAAAAAATGCGGTGGAAGAGAACAAATGAAATAAACTGCATACTTTACCCCTAATACTCTCATTCCTGGTTATTTTTTGCTGGTTTGCTCTCTGGTGAAGCTGCTAGCCTTCAAGGCCTATAAATGTATGAATTAATCCAGCATCAGAAATGCTCCCAGCTACAGCAGCAGTTCAGTGTATCCCTCCCTGCTTGCCCCCCTTTCAAACTAAGTGCTTTACACCTCAGCATGGAGGCTTATTTTAGATCCTTCATCCTGTCTCTCGCTGTTACATGTCTGAGCTGGGTGACTTGCCTTTGGACGGGTGCTTGCCGTTCTCCGTTGATGAGAGGGGAATCCAAGGACCTTGCTGAGGCAGGACTGCGTGCCTGACCCAGATAAAATACGATAAACTCTACTCTGAATCTCCCAAAGAATCTGTCATGTCCCTTCAGTCTGCCTTTCATCCAGCTGTTTGCTGTGGGCCGCGTGACCCGCAGGTTGCCTTGCGATCCATCACTGTCACTCACATTGCAGTTTATTAGTCCCCAGGGACGAAAAGTTCATTTCTTTTAAAACCAACCATAATTTGACAAAGGCCTGGCTCTTTTTCAGTTGTCTGCTGACTGATCCTCTTGTCTGATTTCACCTTTAGTTCTCCCCTGTGGTGGAAGCTCTCGTGGGTCCGGGGGGGCAATGTGTGCCTACCAGCCTCCTGAGGCTTGGCCCTGCCAGACATGCAGGATGTGCCATCTCGTTCTGTAGCCTGTTGGTCTTTGCCTCTTCTCCCCACATGGATAATCTCTGCTGCAGGGGACACCAGTAGACCTGTCCTGTCCTGGCCTGTCCATGTGGTGCAAGCCTTTCATTCTGGTGTCCCAGCTCTTCATTGCGCTGTGTAATTTGCTTCGTGGGTCAGTCTGTCTCCAAACATCCATCCGCTTCTTTCCTCCCCTTTCCCTTCTTTCTTGCTCATGTAAATACAGGGAGAAGTTACTTGTATGAAAGGCTGCATCTGCCCGTGCAGACACTGCAGCATTTCCAGTCTTCAGACTATTCAGCTGTTAAGATAGAAAGAACCATGCTACTGCCCTGCCTAACAGAAGTGTGCTGTCGTCTTGAAACCCAGAGTGAGTTTGTCACATCCTACATAAGGAATGCTTCTTCAGCTGGACACAGTGATCTTATAGGTCCTTTCCAACCTATGTGATTCTGTGATTTTTCTGGAAGATGGTGTGCTTCAGCGTGGAGAGCTGAAAAGATTAGGCTATATGCCATCATCTGCCTTTATACAAAATCACGAGAGAATACCTTAAACTTGAAATATGTTAGTCTCTGCTATATCTGAGGAAGAGTTGTAAATAAAGAACATTGTTACAGATAAAAAATGCAGTGGATAACTTCCGTGACTGACATACAGTATCATCTGGTTTCAAATACTTGAGTTGGACAGAAATTTCAAAATAATAGGTGAAGATGGGAGCTTTGAAGTTGAATTGTGCAACTTGAATTGATTCTATTTCTTCTTTAATTTCTTCCCCACCCCCAGAATGAGGAGACACCTCTGTAAGGTTTCAGCTGCATATACAAAACCATCAGTCCCCTTTGAGAATTTCTTCCAGGTCTTGTAGCATAGCTTCAGACTTTTTAACGATCTGATTTGAAAAAACCAAAACAAGCCCAACCCAATTCGAGTGATTCTAGTTCTTGTTGGTACTTGTGTTGGTAACTATGTGTTCTGTGTGTTATGTTTTTAGGTACTCCTTTGTCGTAGCTATGGGATACCTCACACTGTGCCACATAAGCCGAATATACATATTTCATTATGGTATTCTCACTACAGATTTTTCCGGGTGAGTGAGTCTGCAAACTGGTTCCTGTGTCAATCGGTATTAGTTGATTTCAGTAAGTTGTAAGAATAATTTTTATGTTATCTGTGGAGCACCTGCAATTTTGTTTCCCCTAGGCTTTTTCTGAGGCTTTTGTTGTGATCTTTGGGGTTTTGCTGTTTTTTTGGTGGTTTTTTGTTTGCTAGTTTGTTTGTGGGGTTTTTTTGCTGTTTGTTTTGGTTTTGGTTTTTTTCTAAACAAAGGAATAAACACTGTGTGATTTTTGCACTGACTCATTGTTTCTACTATTTTCTTCCTAGAAATTGTGTAGTTAGGAAGGCAGACCTTAGTTAGCTAGGTTTCCCTGCAGAGCAGCTTGGGAGGATAAGTTGCTCAGTCTCTCCCTAGAGCTGTAGGAGTGCTTACGTGGCTGGTGGTCTGCCCTGAGAGGTGGGGTGGGGTGCTCTCCTTCAAACTTCCTAGGCACAGCTGTCAGCTCTGTGTCTCCTTTCCCCCGTTCTGATTTACCTTGAGGCCCCAGCTGGGAAGGTGTTTCCCAGCCCAGGCACTCTAGCAGGTGTGACTTGAGCAGGGGTGAATTGGTGGTGGAGCTGGGTGAGTAACCCAGGCAGAGAGACAAGAGATCAGCTTGGGTTGTCAGCACTGGTTCTCTCATGGGGCCGGGTTGTGGCTGCTGCTTAAATAGCACAACTTTTTGTATGCCATGATTTCTGTGAAATAGTGGTTTTCATATATACTGTAGTCTCTGATTTCACTCAGAGAAGCAGTAGAGGATGCTTTGCAAAGATAGAGACAGCTAACCCTGTGTGCTTTGTTTGTGAGAGGAAGGTGTGCTTTTGCATGATTTAAAAACAATGTGCTAATCTGTATCCCACTTGTTTAATTGAATGTCTGAAAACAGAGTAATTAGTAACTTACCATGAAAAATTTCTGTAAACTCACACAGTACGTTGTACATGACTCTTCCAGGTCTCTGTCATCTTACAGGCACAGAGTAGGAGATTGAAGGTTTTTGCTGTCTCTGCACATCTGTCTCTCTCTTTGAGGTGGTGGGTTTAAGCACTTAATTAAATTGTAGGTGGTGGAGGGGAAGTTTCTCTCAAACTCCTGAGGTTTTTTTATTAAGGAGGCTGCAGTAATGGGAACTTATATGTTGAAAGAATTTGGTTCTGTAATTTTTTCTGCAGTTCTTCTATTACACAAAAGCATGTCCTCAAAGAGCATGACATGCCAAGAAGCCTATAAATGGTATTGGAATGCTATAGCTCTGTCTGTGTAAGAGACAGAGAGAGAAATGTGAGAGATCATGCTTTTCTGAATAGTGTGTTCTGAAATGCACTGTGAAGCATGTTAGCTCTCTCTCTCTGAATACATTTAAAAAAGACCCAGCTGAGACTGAGGGTGGAAGAGGAGGAATGCTAGTTGTTTGTTATAGACTAGGTAGCATTTTCTGCTCCTTTGATGAAAAAGTAACTACTCTTATTTAATGATGAGCTTGAGGGTAATAATGGTAGTGAAAGAATAATGGCTGAACTTACTCCATTATTTGATTTTGTCTTGGTGCTTCAAGATACACACCAATTCCTAAACTTCAGTCAAACATAGAACTGCTAAGTAGTAAACAAGTGGAAAATGTACTATGGATACGAACTGCACATTTATGGTATATTTTAAAAACTAAGAATAAATAAAAATAGTGTAGTGGTATCAATAAAACTTGGGATCCAAAGTGTCGAAACCCAGATCAGCCTCAAAATCTGTCTTAAAACCTGTTTTCCTCAGCTGTAAATTTGTGCCCATTGAGGCTTTGTGCACATACCTGAACAGATGTGATGCCCGAGAGAGACAAAATGTACTCCCTGGACACAGTTTTATCATGTATGAGCAGCACCTGAACTCCTCTTGCTCCTTCTCCCGTATATGATGGTTCCTCATCTGTTGCATGTGGTAACAGAGAAGCATTAGGAGAGGGAGCTGGCTGGCATTAGAGTTCTCCCTCGAGATTTCAGAAATGACCAAGACTGAACCATGGAGCTATGCCCATCTCCCTCAAGCTTCCCACTGATTTGGGTGAATGTGGCTGGGGATATTCATTGAGAAGGCAAGACGCTGGATCCAGGGGAATTTTTAAGACCACACAAAAAACCCATCATCTGCTGACTTGCATTTGAGGTTTCAGTATCCTGTAAGTCTGGTGATATCTGGTTGTGAGGAGTAAGTTTTAATCCACATCAAATAGGCACATAACTAGTTCTATTGCCATCAGCTTTCCAATGTCAGTTCCCTAAAGTGACGAGCCAGATGATCAATGAATGTTTCCCAGCGGCAGTGCTGACAGCCAGCATCCCTCATTTGCTCTCTTGTCCTGCTTTGTGTGCTTAACAACTGGCATGCATAACCCTTCTGAAGTGTGCTTGCAAATACATTTTTTGGGGTGTTTTTAGTTGGTTGTGCTATTTGTTTGGAGCCCTCCCATTCTGAGAACAGAGTTTGTAAAATGCAGGTAGAGATGAAGAGAACAAGGTAACTTTTGAGTCATATCTTAAGCAAACTGGAAAATGAAAGATCAAGCTGTGGCACATCACCTCCAGGTTACGAAATAAAAATAAGGGACTTGTTTCCTGCTGGTGACTAGTTAATTCTTAACTCCTGCAAAGGGTGGTTTTGGTCACTGAGTCCCACAGTCAGAACTGTACTCAAGCTGCTTGCAGCTATTTCTTGATTTAAGAGTCTTTCATGTATTGCATAGTACTTAAGGAAAAAACCCATGTTTTTTTTTAAACTACTGCCAGGTTTTAAGGAAAACAATTTCCAGCTTGCTGCACTTCAATTTTATTTCTTTTTTAAAATGTGTATATATTTTTTTCAAGTTTCTTTCAGTTATATTGTTTCTCAAGTAAGCGGTGATATAATTTAGGAATTTTCTCTTTACTACTTCCTCAAAAACCCTATTCATTTTTGAACACTAATTGTTCACTAATTGAACACTAATTTTGAACACAGTAACCGAATCCTGCCTGTGCTTCCCCCTTAATTCAAATCAATCTTTAAGAGAAACATGCATGTTTTATTTTGCTTGGTTTGCCATGACATTTGTACATTTCACCTGGAAAAACTAAATCCTAACTCTTTCTCTCTCTTATTTCTTCTTTATGCTAAGAGGATTATGCTGGTAAGTTGCCTGCCTATACAACTTCATAAAACCAGTAATAATATCATATAATTTGTGTTTTTTTCCCTTTGTATCACAGGCTCAGTTTGAGTATAGTAATATGATAGCGTTAAGGAAAAATGAGTTTAAAATAAGGAATCTTGATTCTTGATCTTTTGTTTTTGGAATTTTGATTTTTGGAAACTAGTAATAGATAGGGTTTCAATCCAGCAAGCTTCATGACTGAAAGCCAGATGCATATGATCATCCAGATAAAATTCAGAAGATATGGAACTTGTGTCTGTTTCAATCCTTTGCTTGATTAAGGCCATAGAGCTTTTTCATTTCCTCTTTGAATTCTTGCAGTGTCTGAGCAAAATTTCCTAATATTGCAGGTTATTCAGTGAAATGTCAGAGGATGATCGTGCATATGGGAGTTTGTTTCATATATGAGTAGTGGCTGAGAGAGCTGGGGTTGTTTAGCCTGGAGAACAGGAGGGGCCTTATCACTCTTTACAACTGCTTGAAAGGAGGTTGTAGCAAGGCTGGGGTAAGTCACTTCTCCCATTTAACAAGCGACAGGACAAAAGGAAATGGCCTCAGGTTATGCCAGGGGAGGTTTAGATTGGATATTAGGAAAATTTTCTTCATGGAAAGTGCTTTCAAGCATTGGAACAGGCTGCTGGGGGAAGTGGTGGAATCACTATCCCTGGAAGTGTCCAAAAAACATGTAGTTATGGCACTTGGAGACATGGTTTAGTGGTGAAGATGGCAGTGCTGGGTTAACAGCTGGACTCAGTGATCCTGGTGCCATTCCTTACAGAAGAGAAATTCAGTTTGTGAAAATCACCACACATGCTGGCACACTTTTCAAGACACCATAGCTGAATTATCTGGGAGACATGAGCAGTTTTCCTACCCACATATGCCAAATCTGTAGCTCTTACACGAGTGCTTTGGTGGACATCACCCTCCAGACACCTTTGTGTTCGCCCTATCCCAAATGCAGAGCAGCAGCAGCATTCTTAGCAAACCACCTAGAAAGGGATGATTGTTGAGAGAGCCCTCTCAAAAAGCCATATATATAAGCAGATACTTCAGTAACAAGTGTCACTTCAGGCAGTGAATTTTTGATGGGTGGTTAGTGCTTTGTTGCTGTTTTTTTTCTCACTCAGTGGCTTTTAGTATACACCACAAAAGGAAGGAATAAAAGTACAGCAGCCGTTTTTCACAAAGGAAATACATTTGCTGATGAGAGCAAAGATAGAAAAAATCTGTTACCATATTAAAGCACAGAGCAGAAATGCTGTCTGGTCCTACAAGTTCAGTTGGTTATTTTTATTTTCTTGTCTTCTAAATGTATGACATGCAGTACATTGCTGCAGTGTCTGTTCCAGCAGCGCTGGGTAACCTTGGCGTGCAGCTGGTGCCCAGAGGCAGTGCAGTAGTGCAGGTGCAGGGTAAGGGGAGGTCACTCTCCTTTCCACGCCTGTTTGCTGCTTGGCTGGGTGCTCGTCTGGGTGCTCATCCACTTGAAACAGCCCTGAGATCACTTACCACTGGATACACAGGAGCCCTGCCAAAACTGCAGTGTGGGAACTAGGCAGAATTCAAGCAGGCAATCACTGCTAGACAGCTCCATGCATCTAGTACATGCCAGGACACTTCTCCAGAAGTAAACACTCTTTTAAGTGAAATGCTTCTACTATGAAGGCTTAAGAAATAGTGCTTGGGAGCTTTCACAAACACACAAAAAAGGGCAACACATCACATGAAGGAAATTTTAAGTTGCTTTGGAGGTGCAAGTGTATTTTGTGAAGTGTTTTTCCTCTGATGTACTTCAGTACTTCATCCTTTTGCTGTCAAAAGCAAAAGTATGAGCCCACTGCCAGCTTGGGCATCCCCTTGTCAGCATGGTTACTGTCACAGCAGGGTGTGACTGTGTGAATTTCTTGTCACGCCTTCAGCGCTGCAGAGGTAACCCTGAAATAAATGTTCTGTTTTGGAGTCTTGTCTGCTATGAGCCTTTTGACTCCACCTCCTCTCTTACTGAAATCAGGTCAGTGGAAACTATTTCTAGCAAGAGTGCGCCAGACTCCTCCACAGGATTACCTAAGGTCAAGCAGACTGTGCTTGGAAAACGTCTTTTCTCTTGTAAGCATCAGAGCTTGCTCAGTGCAGAAGCCAGCCTGTGCTGCAGTGAGGATGCTCACAGCAGTCTACAAACAAAATCTCTTTACTTCCACTGGCCTGTGCTTCTGGCAAATTTACTGCATTGGGGCAAGCTGTATTTAAGAATTATTTTAACTGATATGTTTTCATTTGGAAGGTTTATTTAGGGGAGTAAAGCCCTCTATTGAGCATTCTCTGTAAACTGTTGCATCTTAGTGTTGTGTTATTTTTCAAGGCATCTAAGGTGAGGTAAACAAAAACCCAAAGCTGTCTTTACCTTATGTTAGATGCCTTGAAAAATAAAATAGGCCCTGGGTCAATTTCTTGATTTTTTTCTTTTTTAAATTAAAAGTTGGCCACTATGGTTGGTGTGTAGGAGGTGCAGTGCAGCTACAACCTAAGATTAAACTCATAGCCAATATATAAAACATGGGAAGAGAGGGGAAATCACACCACACATAAATCAGGTTCTGTGTTTCTGTGGTACTTTGTAACTGTAGTGCTTAACAGGACAGGTGGAGAGGGTGTGGAATCACCACTCAGCATGTGGCTGCAAAGCACTCGGTAGGTGTTCAGATATGATGGTTTGCAAGTTGTTTAGGCTTCTAAATGTATCTTATTTTATCCTAGGGATAAAGTCTTTGTTCTTCATTTGTAAGTGCAAGTGTAGTAGGTAGATTTTCTTTTTATATTCAATCTAATTGCCCTCCTCCAATAACCCGTGCATCTCAAAGTTTAGGACTAAGAAAAGGGATTGGAAGTTTTATAGTTTTGTTAACTTCCCTTCTTGTTTTTAGCACTATTGACTTTTTCCAGTAGAGTCTAAGGGTTAAAATAGTATCATGCTGGAAACAGTTGACTATATGTGATATGGTGCTGTATTTAATGTATTAACTTACTCAATGTTTTATTGCTGTTTAAAGTTAGAGCTTGCCTGAAAGGCTGAACAGAAATGGCAATTCAATGGTATTTCAAAGTCTTTATAATTAAAAATCACATATTTAGGAATTTATGATTCTTTCCCAGCCCCCCCGCCCTTAAGGGAGAGTTCCAGTACTGTCATTATTTTGTTGTGCTCTGCCTTTTCCTGCAGCAAAGACATGGTCCCCCTGAGATCAAGTAAGTGGGGAATGGTAGGCAGCAGGAGAGGAGGGAGGAAGATGCTCCTTGTTCACCTGAAACCTTGTTTATCCTTTGTGTGAAGTGTTGACTGATACATGACGCTGATCTTGTGAAAGATTTAGTGTGTGTCATCCCACTGCCACTGTACAGTAGGTTCCCACCTTCTTGACTAGGGCAGAGATCACAGAATCAATGACGTTGAAAAAGACCTCTGAGACTGTCCAGTCCAACCTATGACCGATCACCACCTTGTCAACCAGACCATGGCATTGAGTGCCATTCAGTTGTTCCTTAAACACCTCCAGGGACAGTGACTCCACCACCTTCCTGGGAAGTACATTCCAATGTCTAATCACCCTTTCTGTGAAAAATTTCCTTGGATATCTAACCTAAACCTCCCCTGGTGCAGCTTAAGAGAAGAGACTGACCCCCACCTGGCTACACGCTCGTTTAAGGCAGTTGTAGAGAGTGATAAGGTCTCCCTCGAGCCTCTTTTCTCCAGGCTAATCAGCCCCAGCTCCCTCAGTCACTCGTCATTGGACTTGTGCTCCAGACCCTTCCCCAGCTCCATTGCCCTTCTCTGGACACGCTCCAGCACCTCAATGTCCCCTGAAGAGAGGGGCCAGGAACTGAACACAGCACTTGAGGCATGGCCTCACCAGTGCTGAGTATAGGGGAAGAATCACTTCCCTACGCCTGCTGGCCACACTGTTCCTGACATAGGCCAGGATGCCACTGGTCTTCTTGGCCACCTGGGCACAAGCTGGCTCATGTTCAGCTGGCTGTTGGCCAGCACCCCCGGGTCCTTTTCTGCTGGGCAGCTTTCCAGCCACTCTGGAAAATATGTATGATGTAATATGATGATGTCAGGAGGGAGAACAGAAGGTATCTAATGAACTTTGTGGCTCTCCTTCCCAGACACATCACTTTTGTTCTCCCTTGCCTCCTCTGAGGCTGGGATTTGAGGGAGACAGACTGTCCATCTTTTCTGATTAAAGTGCAGGAAAGGCTGGCTTGTTCTGTTGGCTTAAAATGTGCCATCAATGAGGCAATGAATTCCTAATATAGATGAGGAGAACCTCTCTCCTCTGTGTTTATATGTGGTATGACTTCAGTGCAGGCTTTACTCCTGCCACCCTCAGATTGTTTGCATTTTGGTTCTCTCTGGTTTACCATGGGAGCCTTGTCTAAGACAAGTGTCTAAATTTAGACACTTAACATCATAGAGTTTTGGCTCAGAGCCTGAGGTTTAAAGTTACCCACTTCAATATTGGCGTGAAGTGCTTGCCATAAGAAACATATGCAACAAATTGAACCGATTTGAAACAAGTGTTAATGTTCCCCCATAAAGCTAAAAAGGTCAAACATTGACAAAATAAAAATTTGTGTTTATTGCAGTAGAACTGCTTGGTTCACTGACAGCCTCTGTTTCTCTTAAGGATTAAAAAAATCTGCCTTTTCATATGCTTAAAGGATTAGGATTTATGTATCTTTGAAAGCAAAGCTACATTTTGTCTGGGAAAATCTACTTTGAGAAACAGGATGTTGAAGATAATGGTGAAAACAGCTTATAAATCACTTTTCTTGAAAGATTAATTGGAATAAAGTTTAGAATGACTGTTTGACAATACTGCTGAAAGGTGAAAAGTCATTGTGGAATTTGTCCATTCCTTGGCTACTATGAGTGGTCTAGGTGACCCAAGGAGAGCTGCTGTACAAACCCCTGTGTTATGACTGTATTCAAGTTCTGTGTATACTTAAGCCTATTCTGAATTTTATGTGCAAACTTTTTTTACTGACATTGCAAATGGAGACTTCTGAAATCATAAAAGCAGTTTCTGATTAAGTAATTGACTGATATTGCGTGTTCTGGTTTTGGGTAGAAAACGCAAATTACTGCCACAGAATTACTTGTGGACTCTTGGAAAAGATCAACCATATTAAATGTTAAAAAAAAAGACCACTTAGAATGAAAGAATGGCTTTTGCCAGTATTTGTGTGTTTACTATGCTCAGTTTACAAATTATCTTGAGAATCTGTTTGATTTGAATTAGTGGGATAATCAGGTTGTAAACAGTTTATCCTAGCCATTGGGTTTACATTTGATTGTAACCAGTTGGTCGATTTAGTCAAGGATGATCCAGAATCTCTTGAAAATCTCTGTAGAACGTAAGTATTTGACTTATGATATTCAGAGACATCACTGAATGTAACTTCCGCTTTTTTTTTTTCTTTACCTTGAGAAATCTGGGGGACAAAACCAGGGCCTGAACTAAAAAAAACCCCTCAACTTTTTTCTTTAATTGTGTTCCAGAAAATATATTACGATAGTTAAAATGAACAGCTGTAATATTTGGAGTAATCATCTATGTCTCTTAAAAATGTTCCCTATACTGGTGAAACTGTGTAAATAGTTAAATAAATGTGTACAAACTCGAGTTTTCATTTCCAGGTTGAAGACACCATTTGTGTTCAAACGGAAACCTCCATATGGTTGATGTTGTTAATTTATTCTCAGATTGAGAAACGACCCATCGTATTAATCCTCAGTGAAGACAGAGCTCTTTTGTGGGACTGGTTTTCCATATAGTCATCACAACTAATGCTTTTAAAATAGTGGTGTGTCCTCATCATCCATTTCCATCCCATGGCTATTGTGGTTGTGAGAGATCTGGGCACCCTGTGCTGGTGTCCCCAGTGGCAGAGAGATGGGGAGAAGCAGTGTGAGCAGGTGCTCATCCCTTGGTTTGCCTGCTGTGGGTCCTTCCAGATTGCAGATGTTCAGCGCCGGGTTTTGTGTTTAGGCTGCCACAGCCGATGGAGGAAGTGGTTTTCCTCTCATCTTTCCTCTTATCTGCCTCTAAATGCACTTGGCTGTGTCCTTTAGCCATGTGAGAAACAGCTCCTGATGCCTCCAAGCTGAGTTTAGTCTTTTTTCCCATTCCTTAGCTGCAGCAGCTCACATTTGCCTTCAGTGCCAAGGAGCTCTGTAAAGCTGGATATGGGAAGTGTAAGTGGCCCTACTGGGCACAGTGGCTATTTCTATACTGCGTGTTTAGCTGGCACCAAAGCTGCTGGGTGGCTGTAAGTCTGGCTCAGGTACAGCCAGCTCCTGTTTTCAGAGGCTCCAGATCCCACATGCCCATACACTCTCAGCTGGATGGTGTATCTTGTACAGGCTGTTCACAACACAGATGCATGGCCGAGAAGCAAGTGGGAAACTGCTGTGCTGACAGCTATTCTGGTATTTGCACACAGTCCTAATTGATAGAGCTATTCATGTGGGGAAATAAGCATCTCTATCTGCAGAGTCAACATTTTTTTAGGGCACTGAGGAGACAGACAATAGGAGAGTAACAGTAAGAAGAGCCAGAGTTGGGTTACAGCAGCGCTGCTGTATTCTAGTGTTTCATTGTATGGGGCTTCAGTTTGGTCTTTGCCTGAAAGGAAGCTCACTGGGCAGCAGAAGCTGGTATTTCCTAGTGGTGTGATTTCTTCTGAGCTACAATTTGTAGTGCTGCACTATAGGGAGACATAAAATAAGGCTTTGTGTGCACTTAGCAATTAAAAATTCCAGTGCAAGTTACTGTGGGGTTGTTTTGAACCCAGGCAATTGTCTTATGCCTGAGTGCCTCCTTCAGCTTTAATTGGATGTTTTCCACTTGTTGCTAATACAGTTATGCCTTTTAAAGGCATAAAGACATTCAGTGAGAAAGTTGGGAATAATTTGTATTACAAGACATGTAACTGTTGTTTCTGTCTTTGTTATAGTCCGCTGATGATAATTACACAGAAGATCACAACTCTTGCATGCCAGCTACATGATGGTAAGAAAAGGAATCTCTTCCCACGTCCTGAAGACAGCCTTTTTATTCCAGTGCATTCTATGGTTGATTTATGGAGTGAATGAATGTAGTTCAGCGAGTTGTTCCAAATGAAGAATAAAAACACTGTGTGGAGGGAAATGAGAAACTTAAAGTTTTGATCAGTTTTTAGGATCAAACTCTCTTTGCAATACCAGAGACAACTGTTTTGCCCTTCGGGTATTCTACTTCCTTGGGGCCCAGTTTGGATTTTAACTAGTACCAGTATCTCCTGCTTAGATGCTACAGTATGTCTCCATTAAGCTCTCTGAAGCTGTTACTGATTCTCAAAAGTGAAGAGTTGCGTTTGATGTGTAGGTTCAGTCATTAATGTTAATTTAGCAAAAAATATGCTAGCACTCATATATTCAGTGGTAATGTACTCCATGAGTTGTGAGAGATAGAATTAAGTAGCTTTTCCCCAGTGCAGAGAGAAGCACAGTTGCAAGCAAAATAGCATTGTCTTCAGTCGTGTGCTGTGCTGTGACAAAGAGCACTATTATTTCCCAGTAAAACGCCTGTGTCTAGCACAGTGCAAAGGCTAGAAATGTCAGTTGTCATCAGTAGTGTTATTGCTTGTGCCTACTGATGTTGCAGTGCAAATTTCTGGTGGTCTGAGGCCCATTGCCTTACAAACTGTGGGTGACTGAATGAGTGGCTTGCTAAAGAGTTGTGAGCAAGGATTTAAGTGATGGCCACACGAGGGTCTGGCATTGTTTGCAAGCCAGGTTTGCACAAGTGAATCTAATGCTTTTAGCTGGAGGTAACAGGTACAGCTGGAAGCTTGGCTAATTGACCTTGTTGTTGGCATGCACGTTGCTGAGGCTTCTCAGCTTCTGTAAGTTGAGTCAGCTCACGTATTGCTGCAATGCCTCAGCAGTGTGCAGCCTAGGCACACACCTAGGATGCTGAAGGTAAAGGAACAGACAGAAAGGAAAAAGACAACAGCAGAGGCAGGAGCATTTTAAACAGACCAGAAATCCTACAGATTAATGATGGTGGAGAAGGCTCATTACATTGTGAGCGTCCATATATGGAGCAGTTGATCAAATGAAGGCAGCTTGCAGTTCAAGCATTAGTGACAAATTTCCATTTGTAAAAATTTAACACAGCTGTCCGGAAATGGAAACAGACAAACAAAATACCCACTCCTATAAGTAATTAAGTGCTTAATTGTTTCTCTGAAACTCAGGCCCTCCCAGTATTTACAAACTGAAACAGTGGAGAGAGAATGGAACTGAGCAGCTTATCAGCAGTCGTTGTAGGAAGTGGGTCCTGTGTGTGTATTGGTAATTATGGCCAGTACATTTAGAACAGTAGTGTCAATTGGTGCCAAGCCCCATATCTTTTGGAGCTGTGCACCTGGAGCTGTGCACATGCATGCTCCCCATTGAGTGCTGTGACTCATCCTGTGTTGTGCTGCTGAAGCCAGTGGGATTCCCTGCAGTATGTGCAGCTAAAGCTTTAGGGTGAAGGTTTTCAGGTACGTGCTGTAAGCAACATCTGCTTACCACTGGCCATGGCACAAGATTTTTCCACCGTTTTCCTGGGACATTGAGTCTGTGTGCTACCTCTGGCCCCAAAGGTCTTGTGCACTCAACAGGAGGTCACCCTTCCAGTCTGGACCTTGTACAATTCCAGATTATTACTGACGTGTATGTTTAGGCTGGCTCCAGCAGCAGGCAGCCGGGCTGCTCGTTCACACCAGTGGAGCTTCTGTTCCCTGAGCCCTTCCCCTGCCCACTCCTCCTGCTGTGAAATGTTCCATTTCTCACCAAGGAGCCAGCGGGAGGCTTGTGCTTAAATGAGCCAGCGGCTTCTGGCAACAGAGGTTTTTCCAGCCCAGGACAGTGTGTGGAGGCTGTTGGGGGTCGCTGCCAGTTGGTGGCATTGCCACTTCCATTGTCTGTGTGGGAATGCTATGGCTGCTCTTCCTTACAGTGCAGCCAGGGTGGGAAAGGGGGAATGAGGTATGGAACTGGGTAAAGAGGTAGAGTAGAACTTGACAAAAAAGTTAGAGATTGAGCTGTATTACAACCACCTGTGACAAAGAAATTTTGAAATTATGGCTTTAGAAATTAATTTGTGGGGTGCAAGCATAAGGCTTTGGGAATAGCTTTTACTATTTGTCTTCTGGAAAGATCTAATTTGACTTTTCTTTCCAGGAATAGGGCGACAAGCTGAAGAACTCACTGCTGAGCAGAATCGGCTTGCTGTAAAGTAAGGCTGTAATTCTCCTAGTAATTTCTGTCTAATTTCTTCCAAAGAAGTTGAGTGTTTAGGTTGTTTTGTTTTGGTTTTTTTTTCCATTGCATTGTCAGGGACAACATAGTGGCCTGGCCATGAAAATGTTTCCTGATGCTTTGCAGTCCATGATATGCCAAAAGTCCTACCTGCTTTTTCTATTTGCTTGAGCAGTTTTGTTTTTGTAATGCTGCTGTCATTGCCCTCCTTACACAAACATACCTTCTCTCCTATATTCCTTATTTCTTCAGTTCAGGACTTCTGCCTTTATCACCCTGTGCTGGTCAGTAAAGCACTGAAGTACTTGGCAATGTCTCATTGACTTAAATATACACTCCACATGCAACAGAACAAGTCTTTGCTGAATTAACTCTTTTAAATTCAGGCTAAGACTACACTATATGGACTTGTTGGCTGTTATCTTCATCTGATCTGTGATACATTATTTTTCCAAGTAGATACTCCTCCCATCAAGCAATCTGCTGTATAGTAAAAATCCATTTTGGTTTGGCTCTGACGCTTCAAGTGCTGCTTTTCTTTGCCATCATTTTTGAATGCTGTGTTTTATTTTCTTTGGTCTCCCTCCATAATGTTAATACTCCTACTTCTTCACGTTATGTAACTAGTCTTCTCATTTTTCTTATGGAGAGGGCATCTCTTTGAGCACCATTTTTTTTTCTAGTTTGTCTCTCAGTACAAGTGCAGCAGAGAGGTTAATTTGTTGCTTTTATTTTTTTTTTAATGAAGAATTAGTGTTACAGAATTACTCTTAGAACTGTAACTACTTTTACCATGACATGTTTGGGTGAGGCCAAGGGAATTATATCCTTCTTTTCCAAGGCAGAAGATTTCAGCCGTCAGAAAATCTGCCTATGAACTTCAAAAAGTAAGGGGGTCATTTCTTAAAGAGCAAAAATCTTGCAGGTAGCCTTGTATAACTTTGCTGTGACCCCATTATGTCTATTTTTAAAGCTCACAGCATGATTTTAACTGCACTTGGCCCTTAATTCTAGTCAAATTCTCACCAAACAGGCTTGGTTTTTTTCTTGTACAGTAGATGAGTTCATAATAGAAAAGCAGATGCCAATAGCTTAAGTGTCAGTGGCAGACAAGTCATAACTGAAGAGTTTTAAATCCCCTTTGGTAATACAGCCTTTTGTCTTCCCTCCTGTTCTTGATCTGTTTTTGTTTCTCACTCATCCTCTGTACATTCCTTCGTGCATTGCTCATGTCTCCCCACCCAACCATGTGCAGAATCCAAGTTGAAACTAATGACTTTATTTTTAATCTTACTGTAGAGCTAGGAAGCCCAAATCATGGCTAATCCTAATTTTGCAGGACAGAAAGATGACCCTTAGCCCAAATTGTTTGCTGCATCTTTCTGTGAAATGCTTTCACCAGAGAACATACCATTCAGTCACTAACATCTACAATACCCAGTAGGGTGAATGCAGAAAATCCTTGCTAGTCTAACTGTTTATTTAAATTAATTCCACTTCAGAATAGAAGTAGGCAACAGAAAATGTTTAACTGTTGCTTAGTTTTTCTGCTAGAAATTTGTTTTGGTCTTAAAGAATTTTAAGTGTGTTGTGGTTTATGTGTGTTCATCTGTGTCTTGGGCAGGAGAGCCCTCAAGCACTGTGCCCAAGTTTGTGTTCTCATCCGAGGGCTCCATGTTTACTTGAATGGTGACAATTAGGACATTTGTGGAGAGCACTCAGTAATGCAGTGCAGAACACAATGCACAGCTCGGATGTTGGCATTTTCTGCCACGTAAATACCCTGAGCGTAACAATTTACATATTACACTAGTGGTGAGAGGCCTTTGCGCCTTCCTTTTTCCGTCCTACTGATCTGTAGCAAGGACAGTGGATCTCCTTCCTTCTGCATCAAATGTACAACCCCAGAAGGAACTGGTGGGATATGCACTTGCAAAATGAAAAAAAAAATTAATATGACAGACTTTCTTTGACTTTTGTATTCAGCAGTCTTTCAATTCATGTGGTTTTTTTCCCCTTTAATAATTCCTTTTCCTGTTCATGATGCAATACAGGCAATTCCTTCCTTTATTTGAACAGCAGGAGAGAGTGCTTCTTCATTCTTTTCCTGTATGTCTCACATGATATTTCCCATTTTTTGAAAGGCTGGGCTGAAGGGTGGGTGAGAGCTCCTCCCAGGACTGAGAGCCCTGGGTTTAGAGACTCCCTGCCTTGCAGTTTGTATAACAAGGCAGTGTGGTCCCTGACATCCTGGACAGATGTCCAAAACCAATTACCAGCTTCTCACTCCTGGTACTGCTGATGTGTTCAAAATGCACAGATCATTACTAAATAATAGTTTTTAGCTAAAATGTTTCTAAGATTACAACTTTTCAAATCATTAGCTTTGGTTCACCTGTAGCTTAAGCACTTCCATGTTACCTTGGCTCTGACTGCCATCTACCAGACATCACCAGAATAAGCCAGGCTGTGTTTTGTCTTCCTCAGAACAGATCTAGAGAGCTTTCAGCTGGGGGGAAAAAGGTAGGAGAGAGGTGGGGACTGAAGCAGGCAGTGCAACCAGAAACATTGGTGAAAGCCTTTGCTGTGTTTTACCTTGTTTTGGTTTTTTTGTTTTTTCTGTTGTTTGTGGCTGATTTTTCACAGGTCAAGACCTTCTCTACTGGAGTATTTAAGTTACCTCCTCAATTTTATGAGCATCATAGCAGGGCCTTGCAGCAATTACAAGGATTATATTGCCTTCATTGAAGGGAGGCATGTGCACATGAAACTGCTAGAAGTGAACTGGAAGCAGAAGGGTTATGACAGACTTCCTGATCCTTCTCCAACTGTAAGTTTTAAGATGACAAAGATTGATTGCAGAGGGCAGGAAAGTACAGCTTTGTACATGATTCTCATAATTAAAAGCTACGAAGAAAAACCAGTTTTGGGTTATCTCGCCAGTAAAGGTTACAGTGAGTTTTTTCTGAGTGGCTGCTGTTTTTATCACAAGGTCAGGGGTGAAGGGGCTAGTGAATTCCCCAAATGGGTTTGGCATGCAAAGCGGGTCAGTTGTTAATGGGTGTCCTTTGTGCAGCGATGGGAATGGTCTGCAGGTTCTGACAATGACAAGTTGCAGTTCAGCTCCAGACAGAAGAGGACATATCAGGAAAAACCAAAAAAGTCAAATCTCCCTCGTAGTGCAGGAGATGTTAGAAGTACATGAATTACAGCTAATCAGAAACTGTAGCCTGTCCAGGTGATTTGCAAGAGTATCTCACACTCTTTAAGATGTCTCAAGAGGTAATTTTTTCACATACGTTTAACACGAATTTTGTTTTGTACTTTTTTAATACTACTTAAAACCTTCTTATAAAATAGCCTTCTTGTGAAGCAGGACAGCGTATTAGGAGATCCAGATTTCTCTCTCTTATCTTAAGGTGACACTGAATGTGTTGCTTTGTGAATGTGTGCAGAACATCTCCTCTGAAGTTGAGCATGTGCTCATGTATAATGATTCCTGTTGCATACAGTTGTCTTTCTACTGACTAGTGGTGTTACTTCTGATTTACATTAGTCTGACGGAGGTCAGAATAAGGCCTGTATTGTGGAGGATGCAAGTCAGAAGAGAGTATTAAAATCTGCATAAAAAATCAGTTTCACATTACTTTAATCCAGAATTTGGAGAATATATAAAAAGAGATCAAAAATTGAAAGGGTCAAAAAATACAAGGTTGTTTTAATAGTATATTGCATTTTTGTTATCCTTTTGAGAACATGAGTCAATTTTTACATGGTATCCAGGTGCCAGATTACTTTTTAATTATGACTGTATCAAGAAGGGTTTATTCATGGTGTGTATTTGCAAACAAGACTTGAACTACTGCTGCGATTGTCAATAATGGTGTATAGGAAGGTTGGGAGCTGGAATAGAAAATGCTGTGGCAGAGCACATACCCTGTATCATGGGTACAAGTGTGCTGTACAACACGACGCTTTTTGAGACAAGTGATTTTTAGCAAGACCTCTGGGTGGTAGCTGGGTAGTAAGACCTGCTGTAGCACTGAATATCAGTGCTTCTGGCTCCTGGAACCCAGTCCTTAGTTCCAGGAGGCGACAGTACAAATAGAGAGGATTTCTGGTTTCCACTGTAGGGCTTGGTTTGTTTGTTTGCTTTCTCACTTTAGAATCTCTGCACACTGATGTGGAGTCTTTCATGAAGTTCATCACTGATTTTGACTTGTGGTTGTCCTACCTATCTACAGGCAGTTCAGTAAACCAAATTAAACTAAAGCTGTAACTCTGGCCTTTTCTTGGTCACCTCTTCTAAATTAATTACTATCAACTTTGTCACTAGTAACATTAATGGTTCTTGAAGCCCATTGTTTTCGTATGTCATGAGCGCTGCCTTGTTCTTCCCCTTAAGTAAATGTTCCTAATGAATGTTTCATTGTTTGTGCTTTTTAGGGAGCAGTGATGTACAAGCTGTGTATCACACTAGTATCTCTCATTTTATTCTTGACGCTTACCAAGAACTTTCCTATGGCATATATTATTGATAACGAGTTTCTTGATAGAACTCCCTTCTTGTCAAGACTTGGTTACCTGTATGTTGTAACACAGGCAGCAAAACCAAAGTATTATTTTGCGTGGACATTGGGTAAGTCTGGCTACATCATGTACTTTTGTGTGTAGCAAATAAGTTCCTAAATGGGGGAGGGGGCCTGAAACCCAGGGTTGGGGGGGAAATAAAATTGTCCCTAGACCTGGAGTTCTTGTGGGAGATGTGTTTCTTTAGGCAGTGGACCCTGTGCTTGTTGGGGGGCTGATACTACGCCTTGCCTCTAAAGCACTGTGGGGTCCTGTATACACCTTGGCCTTGAGCGGCCTAGAGAAGAGGCTGGAGAACCATGGGGAGCAAAGGAAGTGTTAGGAAGGACCAAAATCGCTGCAAGGAAAAGAGAGAGGAGAAGGAAGAGGGCTCACTAAAGAAAGAAGCAAATTTTTTTAGGAGTCAGCTAGACTAGTGGTCAAAAGAATGTTATTGTATTTTACCTTCTTCCTTTTACAAGTCACCTTTCACATCTGTCTGTGAGGAGTCAAATCCTTTAGGCCAGGCTGAAAATATCCTGGATATTGTTGCTGGTATTACAAGACACTCTGTGTAGGGGAGATCCTGGAAATCCAGCAAGCAATGCATGTACCTGAAGCTGAGCAGGGTGTCACTGACATGGGAGGGAAATAACCAGGGAGATTCATTGCAAGGCTGTGATTAAACTGCTGGGAATAAAGCTGTCAGATCCAGGAAAGGCAGCCAGGACTGGCATGTGTGGGATGGGAAAGGCTTTGAGATAAAGAATGGCTCGCTCGCAAACTTATTTTTGTGGGACCCAATGTTAAATTGTTGCCTCCGTTTATTCTGGCATTACAGTTAACTGGAAGTCTGTTATTAAAGAGATAAACTGAACTTGCATTTATGACAAGACCAAGCCGTAGAGGCTGTAGAAATGTCTTACAAATGAGGCAGTTCGGGGATAAGTATGCATTGCACAGTGGAGGGTGAGGCCTCCTCTATTCACATCCCAAATACAGGCTGCAGAACAGCAGGCACTTTATCCTTTCCCAGTTTTGCTCCGGGTGCCACGGCCCAGGGCGTTGCAAAAGCGCCTGCTGAAACGGCCTGATAAACGCTTCCTGTCCTCAGGACAGGACAGGCACGCTATTGTGTGGGAGCTGCGCCCGCATTCCTCCAGATCCATGGAAAGAAAATTCAGCTTCTTGCTGAATTAGCGACGGTCCTGGGAACACGGCTGCAAACCCAGCTCCGGGCTGTTGGTGAAACCGCTTTGGGCCCGAGTGCCTCCATCCAAGGAGCTGTGAAAGCCATACACAGCCAGAGCGGTTCGAGTCTGCAGGGAATCGAACCTCTGCGGAGCTTGTGGGGATTCGGGGTTTATGAGGAGTTCGAGGGTGCACAGTTGTGATCTTTCTGTGCTTTACACCTTGCTCTGCAGACAGCAGCCTGGGAAGCAAAAGGCCAGGGGGTCTGCTATATGGTTATTGCTCATCCCGTGATTCCTGGTTTCTTGTTTTTGGCAAAGAAACACTGGTTAGTTGGTCCCTGCAACCCTTGGAGCAAGGAGGAGCAAATCCAGGAGTCCACTGCTCTGGGGTGATGGTTATGTGCAGCTCCAGTCTCTGAGACTGGGCAGGATCCTGTGGGCCAGCTTGAGGCAGGGTTATTGTTTATTGTTCGGAGGTTTTTTAAACAGGGAGAGAATTAAAAACATGGAGAGCTTTCTTTCCATCAGTAAAATCTTTCTCATTTAGGAAAGTGGAAAACAAAACAGAAAGTTTCAGGTTAGAGGAGGTTGCTGGTTTATTTATTTATTGTTAGTATTGTTGCTTGTAATTAGGTTCCCTCCCTGGTTTTGTGCCCTAGGGCTTCTCCATGAGCTTGTGCCTGTACTCACAGTATTTACAAAGTAAAATCAGTTTTCATTCTTGGGGAAGAAATGCCAACCTTTTTAAAGCATCACCAGGCTTGTATTTTGTAAATGACCTAAAAGGGAAAGCCTTACCTGTATTTGCACTTCCAATGATCCTCAGTGTTGGCTGCAACTACTGATCCAGAGACAATAATGAATCCTCTCTTCTGTTTTCTTAGTACTCCAAGAAGGTATTTCTAGCAGGGGCACACTGAAATCAGAATCTTGAGACCCAGTGGTGAGGTGACTGCCAGGCACTCTGAGAGGGGAGGTAGCTGGCAAGAAAGCATCAGTGTGTACTGCCTGCTGTTATCCAAGCTTTTAGTTGCTTTAAAGTAGCCAAGTGTGTAACTGAAGTTACTCAATATTTGGCTCATAGAGGTGGTAAGGCACTTTAGTGAGACACTCAGCAACAGGATTAGCAAAAGGCTTTGTCTGCAGAATTCTGAATGACAGTCTTAATTAACACAGCCATGTTGGAACTCTTAATAGAAATAGTAAGCATGTCTTTGAGATACTAAGTTTTTTCTGAATTATGGAAAATGCTGTGACATCCAGGTTCCCTTCTGAGGAAAATGCTAATTCATTTTATGGCAATATCTATCTCAGATGAATAATAAAGGCCAAGTGATAGGAAAAGCGATTTCTATTCGTTGTTATTTTATTATTTTATTTCTTCTGCACAAGCAGTAACTAGTCTTTCCTCTTGAGGAAATGACTCTTGTGTAGCCTTACAGTAATGCCCCTTTGCAAAGAAGAAGCTTCTCCTAGAAAGAGAGGCTGTTAAATCCTACAAAGATGGTTTGAATGTTTGTTTAGTGCCATACTGACTTGTAAGAAAACATGTCTCTTCCAGCGGTCTGATTTTGACCTGTTTTGCTTTGGCATTGCAGCAGATGCAGTCAACAATGCAGCTGGTTATGGATTCAGTGGAGTTGATGAGAGAGGCACTTTCCGCTGGGACCTGTTGTCCAATTTGAATATCTGGAACATTGAGGTGAGATAAAGGAGTGGTGGCGTTGGCATAATTATACAGAAATGAGCATGATAATGGGTAGAGGCTTTACTGAAAGGAAAATAAATCTATGCCACCAGCCTGCTCCTCTTTAGCATGAAGAGGTTTTGTATTGTATCTGTTGGGCAGATAAAATGCATCTGTCTCACAGGCTTCCTCACACTCTCTATTCAGGTTGTACTTCTAAATAATTTAGTGAGGGCTAATAAATAATTATATCAGATATTTAATAAATGAGCAGTCAATTACTGTAAATCATGGCTGAGCTCAGAGGGTCAGTAAATTGTTCACAGCTATGATTCTTCACCATCTGTGATGTATTCTGTTTATTTACTTCTAACAGTCTTTCACTTTTATAGCTCAGCTGAGATGAGTGGTGGAAGTGAAAGAGGCTGCCACAAGTCGCACGGACACGTGAGAGGGCTGAACTGCCCCTTGCACGTGGAGAAAAGCGAGGGTAGGGGACATAACAGGTGCAAAGCAAGCAACCTGACTGGGAGCTGACAGGGGCGCACAGAGTTTAGATGGGTGCTGATCTAGAGCACCCTGCAGCAAGCCACACTTTCTCAAAACATCTGTCACTCCTTCCTTGGGACTGCAGTATACTTTTAAGATCCATTAGCCTTTTGAAAACTATTCATGTTTGTGTCTCTAATGCAAAACATGGCCAGTATAATTTGTTTGCCCTGAAGAATATTTTGTGAATGCCAGCGAGATGTGGAAATATTTATGTGGCTGAGACTGCTTTCTAAAGGTTTCTTCTTCAGAAATAGGAGGAGCTTCCCTCTGTAATTCTCTAGTTACGATTTTAAAAGTAATCACAGATGAAAATAAGTTGACTGCTTTATTGCTGAGCAATCTGTGACTAAGTGAATGTGCTGTAATAGCTCTTCTCAAAAATGAAAGAGCCCCTGTAATTCTTCATTGAAGATGCCAAAATTGGAAGTATCATTATACATTCCCTGTTTTTCAACATTCTGTCTCTTTTTCCTTTTTAACCATAATTAATCTTCAGTAAACATCTCTCCTTGATGAATACGGGATACACAGCCCAGAAATGCTTTACGCTTTTTGATGACAGCAGCACCCTACATACCACTCAGATCTTGAATCTATATCTGATTCAGTTTTGAGGCAGGAGATGATTCTTACTTGGGCTGAGGCAACTTCTGTTTGAAGGAGGGAAGTGAAATGCAGGCAGTGCTCTTTAGTCAAGCCAAATGAAGGAAACAGGAGCCTTTGCTCCTCGCTACCCACAGAACTGATGGCCTCTCAAAACTTACTTCCTTTACTGGTCACATGGGCAACAGAGATCAGAAATTGTTTCCAAGAGCATAAAATAGAGTGCTGTCTGATTTGCTCATGTGTGCAATGAGAAAAAGAGGCTACAGAGACCATGACTTTGGGTAAGCCTAGAGCCATCGCCTTATGCACAGCAATGCTTGGAGTTGAAGTGTGATTGTGCAGATACAGTCTATGTATTCAGCAGGTACAACCACCTGCATGTGTAAAATTACCTCAGAGTTGGGAACTTGAGTGCTAAATGTGACTGTCTGATCCGTAGTAAAGATAAGTACATAGAAGGAGTTGTGTGGGCGTTAAGACATGACAGGGGCTAAGCACACGTGGGGGACTTGAAAGCCTTGGCAGCGTGCTTGTTTTGACAGCCAGCAACTACTTCCTCTCTTGGTAATGTAACAGGGGAACTTAAAGGAGGCCAAAAGAGAGTGACAATATTAGTTGGAAGAGAAACTTTATTTTTCTTGGCTTCTCTTGATGCAGTAATGCAATTAAAATGTGGTGGTGCTGCATTGGGAACTGCTAATCATTTAAACTTTTTAAACACAGAGGATGAAATGCTAGCTTTAAGGATTCTGTGTGGAAATGCAAAGATATCTGCACATTCCCCTTGGAAGCCTTTGCCCTTAATCCATTTCTTCAGTGTGCCCTTGCCTTCAGGTGATATGGGAAAATAGTGTGGTGTTGCCAAATCATGTCCCCACTTGGCGAGGGGGTCCTTGGAGGGTTCTGCCAGCAGGCGAGGAACCAAGGTGGAGTTGGGAGGTGAAGTTGGTCAGCAGTAGGGGAACCGATGCTGAACACCGCAGTCCAGCAGTCCCCTAAAGCTGGGGGAACTTGATGCCTCGGATTTTAACTTCTATATTTTTCAAATCCTGTAGTACCTAGTGTGTAACTCTGAAGTTTCTTGTAGCCTGTTAACTTCTGCTCTCTCATGCTGGGTAGACATAACAAAGCCTCTCCAAGGACACCCAGACTGTCCTAGGCCCAAAATATGTAAACCAACATCTTAAGAGTGGAGTGAGCTTGGGGAAATTACATCATTAACTGAAGTTTTAATTGGAGAATTAACCCTGATATGCAAATGGACCAAACTTATAAAAGAGTGAAGAACTTGTGACTCGTCGTCCATCTTGGGGGTCCATCTTGGCAGTAGCCTCTGGCTCCTCAGGATGTACCTTTGAAGGCCCTTCAAATAAATACCTACCTTTATTTGCTTATTCTTGTCTAGTCTCTGTTTTTAGGTGGCCACTTCAGGCACAGAAAAGCTCCTCAGAGGAGGAGGTATGGGTGGTTCTCTCAGGATCCTGGAGTCTACTCTGGTTTCTCAAGCTTAGCAGTGGGCTGAGAATTGGCTTCTAAATTTAGTCCTAATTTTTTTGCCTATGTTTTTCAGTCTTCACCCTTCCTTCTCCAAATAGTAATAATAATAAAAAATTTCTTTTTTTTTTAATAACACTGTTTTAGTAATAGGGAAGTCCAGATTTCATAATGGGTTGCAAGCTATCTCTTCTAGAAATAAAGCTGTTTATGAACTGAAAGGAAGGCCAAGCATATAAAACAAGAAAGCTTCTCAGATTTCCCATTATTTGAAAAGTAACCAAACACTGTATTTGATTATATGAAACAAAGTGAGATTTTAGAGCAAGTGCCAAGTGCTAGTGGTGAGCCATCAGCCTAGTTAGTGTCCCTCCCAAGTCATATTAGTATAGTGATGGATTGTGGCACAGCCTTCAGAAAAGCTAGCTGCTAGAATTCATATTTTCCATGTACCTCCTCACTAATTTAAAATGCAAGTAGTATTTTGCAGGCTTCATTGCTAACATTTCATGTGAACTTCTTTCTTAGACTGCAACAAGTTTTAAAATGTACATTGAAAACTGGAACATTCAGACAGCTGCCTGGCTGAAACGGTAAGAGTAATGAAACAGTAACGTGCTTGTGAGATCCAAAAGCTCTACATGGCCTGGGAAAACGCTGACTGGTGGCTCTCATAAATGTATAGCCTCTTGTTCTTTCTTTGTTTCCTGAGTCTGTAACAGTAGGTGCAATACAAGGGTATTTGGTGCTGTAAAGTTTTATTGCTGCAAGTGTAAAATGCTCCTATTTTATATATGAGCCTCAAAGTCCTAAATGAACTGTTCAAATCTCCCATAATAGAAAGTAATAGCATTTTGTTGTTTCCCTCCATTATCTTTCCTGTACTGTTTTGCTTCACTGTGTTACATTTCCCACGCGGAGGTGAGTCTTGCTGTGTCACTGGGATCCAGAAATTCAGTGAGAAATAAGGTCAAAATCTTCAGAGCCCCAGTGTAGTCTGGTTTGGAGTTACCCTGGGATGCTTGCCAGAGAGTCCTTGTTTAGGATATGGGGGGGAGACTCATAGCACTGAGATGATCTGATTTTAACCTGTGACTGTTAAGGCACATATAATAAATACTAGCATAAGTCCAAATTTTGTAGATTGGACTGTGTCTCATTACTCATTTCACTTTCTGGTGTGATTAAAGCTCAGCATACAGTCAACATAGTGTCTGAAATGCAGGCACAGATTTATTGTAGTTATTGTAACTATAATGATGTTAAATCTATACATCTTAAAAGTCAGTGTCTACTATTTTTCATTATTCAAATGATTCCTGGTAAGAAATCCATTATCTTGACTTGTTTCTTTGGAACACAGCATTTGATTTAAGCTTCAGATTGCCAAATAGACTGGGTGTTGTTTTCTTGAACTGTTATCCTTGCATCTTGGGAGTAAGATTTTTGCTGCTAAAGTTAGCTGGAATCCCCTGTTTTGCAATAGTTTACGGCACTCCCTGTTGTTCCCAGCATCTGCCAGATAACTGTGCCTAAAAATAGCTCTGTTCACTAGAGTGAAGGGTGGGGTCACATCTCTTTGTCTTTCAACTTGCTCTTGATCTGTCATCGGAGTTTGGAAGGGTAATGTATGATTCCAGATAGAGATGTAAAGCTGAACGAAGTCTTGCCTGCACTTTTTTCCATTATTTATTTAAATGCTTTGAGCACCAGAAGTATTTGTACAGGCACTCTTTGGATACTCCTTTGCATATAAGCATGCTTCCTCATTCCATCTAAACCTCTGTTTAAATGAAGGGAGAGTGCTTCAAGCCCTGGTCTGTAACTGAGCCACGATAAGACCAGTAAGAAAACAGAGTAAGACCTTAGAAACAGAAGGATTTCAAGTGCAGTGGCCGTTGTTCAGCCTCTTCTGTTTTGTTTTCATTTTTGCAGTGTCTGCTATGACAGAGCTCCCTGGTACCCTACGGCTTTAACATTTATCCTGTCGGCCCTGTGGCATGGTATCTATCCTGGATATTATTTTACGTTTCTCACTGGAATCCTTATCACACTCGCAGCCAGAGCAGTATGTACCTTTCATTGTTCTCTTCTAAGGCCCTTGCTAGACACTATCCAGCTGTCAGCTGCACCCTCACATGGTCAAGCAGCTTGTCCCTGCTGTGAGCCCTCTTCCATGCCTTTGCAGGCTTGATGTTCGCTGAAACTGTGTTCGGTATTGATGCTGATTGTGAAGTACCCAGCAGTTATAACCAGCACCAGTTCTGGACATGATGCACTGCTGTCCCTGGCTGTCAGAGGAAATATTGATTGAGGATATACAGTTAGGAGTGCCACCAGCTACGTCCATGCAGTCACATTAGCTTGGGATTCAAGGTCATGTTGGATTCCAGACTTCTGCTGGGTCATGTTGCCTGTATGCTGGCTTGTAATTAACTCTGGGCCCAGTCTTACACAAGAAGCTGCTGTGGGTTGAGCATTAGCTCAATCTTGAACAATTTATGTGGATGCAATTGATGCAGTAAAATGGTCTCTGTGTTTATGGGCCTTATTTTGTGTGGAGTCACCAAAGACAGAACAGGGTTCATGTCTTACTGTTGTTAAATTTATCACTGCTGATCTTTCAGGCTGAACCAGCCACTTGTACAGGGCTGGGAAGCACCGCTGTTGTCTTTTGGAGTTTGACTATGGATCAATAACCAGGTCAATCTGAAAGGTGAATTAAACTAGTGACCAGTGTTAACCACTATGGCTAGAGCATGTTGTTGAACATGTGCTTTGCCTCTCATTTATGAGGATTTCACACATGTGAAACTAACTTAAAATCTTCAGGAAAGAGCACACACTTGTAGGTATAAGCATTTTTTTGTTCATTTAAAATAACTTTGTTTTACTGTTGATAACCAGGAGGGAGGAAGATGACATCATAACAGCTTCCCTCCCAAAAAATATTGTGCCAGACACCCAGCATGAGAGAGTTTGCTCCTGTGGTTATGACAGTAAACTGGGGGCCACTTCTCGGTTTGCCACTGGTTGACTGTGAGATCTTGAGTATGCCAGTCCATACACTTCTGTACCCCTGCTCTCAGTGCTTTGTAACTGGTGCATAAACCTTCCTGTGATACTAATGCTGATGGTAAGCGGAGAGTCATGCACTGCAACTCGTCCGTGTGACTTTGCCTAAGAAATTAATTTATATAATTTTTTGTTAACTTTTCCCTGACCTGCAGATAAGAAACAACTGCAGACATTACTTCCTCTCGTCAGTGCCTCTGAAGATAGCCTACGACATTGTTACCTGGGCGGTCACTCAGCTGGCTGTGTGCTACACTGTGGCACCTTTCGTTATGCTGGCTGTGGAGCCCACCATTAAGTTTTACAAGTAAGTCCTCCCCCTTGGCTTTATTCTCCAGGGTGGCATAGACTTTTGTTAAATAACCCAAACCACACTGAAAGGCAGTTAGCATTTCATCAAATTTGAAAGGAGTTCAGACAGGATGCTTGCTGAAGTGTAAGGGGTGATTTTTGCACTCCTGTAACGTAATGAGATTATAGCAATGCCAAGGCAGAGCACTTTGGCTGTTCTTCTCATTCTGTGTCCTTACGTAACACGTCATATACTCGGTTTCCATTTTCAAAACAGTTGGTTCTCAACCATTAGCAGTAACCAAGGCTGAAGAGGTTAAGAATAGTGTGAGTTGGCAGTAGGAAGGAGTTGCTGAGCAAAGACCAGGCTTCCAGCTGCTGAATGCGTGTAAGAGGAGGTGTGATCGATCAGCAAGAGATATGGAGGGCTCCTGGCAGAGCATTGCTCCTTGAAATGAGTGTGCTTTTCATTATGAACGTATGCTTATTTTCTTGGAAAGTGAGTACTTCCCCAGATTCCTTAAAAATAAGAAAACATTGGTGTTGCAGAGTACATTGAATGTGCTCTAATAAAACCAAATTAAAATAGAGAAATTGAGAAAATACTTAAAAAAGGGAGACTGGACTATGTTGCTTTACTTTTCTTTCATTGTGCTGTCAATAGAGAGTAACAGTTTTTGGTTCAGAAGAAAGACAATTCCCTCCTTCAACATAAAAGACACAAAAGTGGTAGTCAAGATAGCTGCTGTCTGTTTGGAGGAGGTTGAATTTCGACACTTTCTATTCCTGTTTCTTAAAACATTTGATTTCAACACAGAAAACTTACCATGTAGAAATTACTCCAAATCTTTCTTAGCTTCATTTCTTAATAATTTTGCCCTGGTGACTTTGAACATAGTTAACATTTAAACTTAGAGACTTGTAAGCAAGGAAATGTTATGCTTTTGGACTAGGGCATGAATTTTTGGAGTACTTCACACCACAAGCAGTGGTCTTAAGCACCTTACAAGGATATTAAGAACTATGGTAAGAAGCATAAATGAGACTGCAGAAATGTGCATTGCTGTGTTTAACAGCTGGACCATACTGCTCCCAAACGTCATCTTCCCCAAGCTGCCAGAACCTCATCTATTTGGTTTAAGTATTTTTTATTTCTCTTCAACCTTGTGTAGACTGAATTATTTGAAATAAAAATATTTGATGTTTAGAAACATACCAAATGCAGATATCTCTGAGCAGTTACCTTCAAAAATGCAAGCCTTCTGTAAACATCATTACCTGACCTTCTCCAGTTAAAAGCTGAGTGCTTTGATTTGTTTCAGATCTCAGCACTTTGACTGAATTTTTTTCTTTCTGTCACTTTTTAAAATTTTTTGAAGCATGAAGGGTGTTTCTTCAGAACATGGCCCTGTATACTCTAACATTAAAAGAGAGATGGGCTGAATAAGTCTGAGGTTGAATTACATGGGTTTATTTGAGCTGTCAGACTTTGGATTGTAGGGGGTGCTGATGGTTTCCTTGCCTCATTATCATCCACAGCAGCATTTTCATCCATGCCAGCAGACACCACATTCCAAGGCTGTGTGAAATTCAAGGGTGTATTTTCGTGCTTTCTAGGTCAGGTTCATACATTCTGCATTCATCCCTTAGCACTAAGTTCTGCACATTGGGGTTGCACAGTTCATGTTATTCCCAACAAAAATATAATATTCTCTTTCTTCTTTTGTTCCCAGGTCTGTGTATTTTCACATGCACATTCTAAGCATCCTGGTGTTGCTCCTGTTACCAATCAGACCTCAAACCCACTCTGTAAGAAGGGCTCAGAATCAGGCCATGCTGAACTCTATTAAAAGCAAAGACAAATGATGCCTCCAAAGAAAACTGCCAGCATCGGGAAATCAAACTGTTGTATTGTAAACAAACAAACAAGAAGAAAAACGGGTTGCAGGAGGATCGAAGTACAAGACAAGTGGCATTTCTGTTGGCTATCTTAAAATCTTACTGGAGAGGGCAGAGAAGAGCCTGAATGACTGTATTTCAAATTATTCCAGTCAATGGAGCTTTTACAGGCAACGTTTACAGGCTCATGGGGCATTTCATTTTTATAATAAATATTTTTATGAAGTGTTTTTATATATTTAAACTTTTTCACAGAGAGGCATTTTTTCTCTTTTACAGGAATACACAACTATTAATCAACAAATAATCTTGTGATTAGACAGAGGGACAGAAAGCATCTAGTAAAGAGTTAGACCAGCTGCCCGATAGCCTGGTGCTGTGGGCAGCTGTCAGGGGAAACTTTTCATCTCTTGGTTGTGGAGAGAGATGGTGCAAGTAGAAGACAACAGGCATGGGGTTGCTCAAGGTGCTGGCACTGCCTTGTGCCCCAGCAGGGGGAAGGGGGAGCGGGGCTTTCTCCAGCAATCCCCAGAGCAGGGACTGCAGCCTGAGCTGGGCAGCAAAGGTACTTCACATCCTTCAATGTGACACCTGCTGGTGATGAGGGCAAGACAAGTCCCTTGGGAACAGGTGTCTGGGAGCACTGATAACTGGCTAAGCCAAAATTTAGAGCCAAGTAAAAGAAAAACAAAAGGCAGAAGGGGGAACTCAATCTGGAATAAAAGAAGGGACATACAGCCTGTGGTCTGTAGAGTTGTGCTTCTCTAATGATGCAGCTGGTGCTCATTGCTACATCAGCCTTACTTTGTAGTCTTAGAGTGACGCAGCACTGACTTTTTGGTATCAAAATAAGTGAGGAGCCATGCAGGGTTAGTGTTTTAAAGCTTGCAGTTTTGGGTTAAATCTGAAAAAGCTTTGTAGTGGCTCAGACTGTTCTACTCAAAAACATCCCATCTTATGGAGGGGTCACATTCCAGCAGATAACACTAATAGGAAACCTGAACAGTAATTATCACAGTTATAATAAATAATTCTCTACAAAATATTGTGATGTGATATGATCACCACAAGAGTCAAGACTGAATCCTTGTATGATCTTGACATCTGACTTAACTGTTGATGCAAGTTACCCTGCTTGTAAAGTCCTTGACTTACAGAGATGTTTTGAGGCTTAATTCCTAAGCGCTTGTTGTGCATTGAGATAACCTGCTGCAAAATGCCGTGTCAGGGTTTTTTATTATTTTTTTCAATAAATGCACTTACCCCAATAAAATAGACTGGTACCACACATCAAAAGCAACTAAAACATTTTTTAAAATGTTTTCCAGGAGTGTTTTTATCAGGATCTTGTAGAAGCAGTTCCCTTGTTAAAGTATCGGTATTGCTTTATCAACATTTAACTAATGTGTGATTGAGCAAAGAATCTGCTGTTTACTGCATTCTGATTTTTGTGTCAGATTAAAATTTTGCAGAATCCTAATGTTTGAGAAGAAACAAATCAGTGAAACCAACACAAGATCCAAAAAAGTGATTTTTCTTTTCTCTTGACGGGATGTTTTTGCCTAGTGACCACATCATAATTTAGAGCATAGTTCATGGAAGAGTTTATTTGCTAATTTATTTTAAAGGGCAAGATGGGATTAAAAGATTGATCTGAATAAACAATTTGCTTTGTGTCACCGCCTGGCATTATTGATCACTAACGTCTAATGTGAAAATGGGTGAGTGGGTGGGTGAAATCCCTCACACTTGTGAAGGAAGATGTTCAGGTCTGCTGGATTTTACACAGCAGCTGAGCTTTCCATCCTGCTCCTGCTGAAACAGAGACAAGGTGACCCCTGTCTGTTTTCATGGCAGCTTTGCCCTTAACCTTGCCGGTCTTTTTTTTTCCTCATGCGTGTGGCACCAGCCTCAGCTGCATCTTAGGCATCTAATGTTTCCCTCAAGGTCTGGCTGTGCCATCCCTGTTTCCTGTGGGAGGGAGCCAGGGTGCATTCCCAGAAAGGGATGAGGACTTGGGTGCTACTGGCCCTGGAATCCTGTGGGTTGAAGCCAGCTTGCAATTTCCTCCCACAAATGAAAGAATTAGTGTGAGCTCTGGCAGAGCCAGCAAAATTCGTATCAGCTCTGGGCTTTGACAATACTGCGGAAGGCAAATGTTCCCAGCAGGTTGGCCTTAGCACCTGCTTTGGAAAATAAGTGCTCTCAAAGGGGCTTGTGGGTCTGTATCTGCTGCTCTGTGCCCTGAGATCTGCCTGCACGGCTCATGCCCTGCTCTGCAGTCCTTCCTGAGCTGGGTACGTTCCAGAGAGGCCAGGTATGATCAGTGGGGTTTCTCTCCTAGTGTTTCACTGAGTGAAACTTGCTTATGCCTAATGCCATTGAGTTACATTGCAGTTTCGGCTCCTATAATGTGATGAATTAGTCCGGACTAGTGAGCAAACTCTTACTCTCCTATCATGTTGTCTTCTCAGCCTGAACCTCTCCCTGAAGACAGGCACCCTGGGAATCAAAGAGAACCGGTCATACGGACTTAATGTGATATGTTACATGAACCAAAATTGAAAATGGCTTTTTGAAACATTGCATTTGCAGGGAAACTTGCTGGTTGAATCAGTCTTAAAGCTGGGTGGAAAAAAAGAAAATCTAAAATCTTTGCTGTACTGTGTTACTGTGGACTAGGCAGCATACCTAGCCAGAAGAGGCAGTCCTGCAACTAACACAGAGCGGATTTAAATAGCTGTGAACGTATTCCTTTGAAAAAAAGACTGTTAGCTTTGAGGTTACCTTGATCAATCTATGGTACTGAGCCTTCCTCCTCTTTTCTTCTTCTCAGGGGGATGATATTTTGTTTTATAGAAAGACTGCAAACAGCCGCTACTATTTAGAGGAGACTTGTGCCGGTAATGTGCATCTGCTTTGCACAGGAGTATGTAACTCAAAGAGCCAAAGCAGAAATTCAGTTTGGAAAAGGGTGGTGTCAGGAACTTGAATTCTGGTAATTCTAATTCTAGTGTAATTTGAGAGTGCGCTTCAGTGATTAAAATACATGATGGTGATTACCAACATGTTATTAGTTTCTAATCCCTCTCTGGGTTCTTAGTGCTGCAAAAAGCTCAAGAGCTTTTAGACAGATTCTGAAGAGAAAAACAATCTTCATGGCTTGTAAGAGAGAAATACAGGGCTTTCAGACAGAAATGAGAAAGATTGTACTGGATGGAAAAAGGTTGATTTTAAATAAGAGAATACCAAAAAGACACCACCACCATCACCCCCTTGGATTGAAGGCAAATTCTAGCTGCTATTTTCAGCACATTTTGATTTTTCTCATCTAGAAGTTGGGATGTACTTGGAAGAGAAAACTGAATGAGGAGTAGACCTTCATTTCAACTTAACTATGGTATTTAAAGAAGCAACAGCTCAGCAATTTCTTCAGCAAACTGAATGCAAAATTTATGTTTTACTGCCCTGTAAGCTGTCCCCCCGCCTTAACTACATTACTGCATGTCCACTTGGAGCTTGCCAAGCAATGGAGGCAGCACAGAAGTGGGATACAAGGTGGGCAGATATTTTTTCTCCCTGTTTGGCTGCTCTGTTCTGTGTGCATACATTGCACATAGCTGGGATTTTTGTATCACTTAAAATGAAGTAGGTGGGTGAGAAGTCTCTAGATTTTTACTCTGTTGGAAAGCTGCACCTACCTCTCTACACATATAAAAGCAGGCTCAGCAAACCAGATCTAAGGTCTTTCATAGAAATACAGGTTGAAATCTCAACACCCAAGTAAGTTTAAGGGCAAAATTCCTATCGGTGAGGTTAGTGACTCATATTTTAACCTTTTATCTTCTTAACCCTGAACTGCGGACTTCAGAAAAATTATGTACTCACTGCAGTAGTAAATAAAAACTTGTCTTTAACATTTATGAGTAGAATCCCTATAGTCCACCTGCTGTGGACAGAGGAAGAGCATGTGTGTCTCCTCATCCTTGCCCAAGATGAAGTGGCATGCATGGTTGCGTATGGAAATATCAGCTATCCTTTGAGGTACCATTCCCTTTCCTTGTGTCACTGAACTGATGCAGTTCAGCTCTCAGGGGCTAGAGGCGTTCCACAGCGATGCAGAAGGGGAAGCCTTGCCTGACATCTCAGCATGAGCGCGAATGCACAGTGTGCGCTTTAAAAACGTCTCCTTTTGTGCGCCATCGGCCTGCTGCTCCCTTTCTTCCCGGAGATGACAGTAATGATATGCATGAAGGGTTTGGGTTTGTGCTGGTGAGACGTGGAGTGGCAGCGCCTTTACTCAGATAAATTTACGAGTGGTGCCCTCTGTGGGCGAGCACTTGAGAGAAGATTCTCCTCCTGTGCCGAGTGGGGGACACTGCAAAGGCGAAGGGTTTTGCAGCAGCACAGACGCCCAAACTGCCAGGCAGCTGGTGGGTTTCACGTCTGTGGTAACACAGGTGTTCTGCTTTGGGGCAGGAGAATGGGAGAAATTGAAGACCTTAGATAAATTGGGGAAAACCCCTATTATTACACGAAGAAATGCTGCTTTGTTCATAAAAGAAATGGTGTTTGTATGCCTTAAGAACTTGGGGTATGCTTTCGTTCACCTGACTCAAATATGGTCTTTGGAAGGGGACCACAGGATGGGGGAAAATCAGTTCTGAGAAGTGCCCTGGGAGTGCCCTTGGGACCCACTTTATTGTCCATCCACAGAGCAGCTCTGAAAGTGAGTCCCCAGGCTTCCCTGGAAGCTGTTTTACTGGAGCATGGCTCCCTGTGCACCCGGATGAGGGGCTGTGCAGCTGGCCTCTGAAGCCCTGGCATCAAATGGCAGGCAGCTGATCAGGAGCATGCCATGCTCACAGTCAGTTTTCCTGATCCTTCTGTCAGATGCCTACAGGTAAATACTGTGCCCACCAGCACTGGAAAAAGAGCATGGAACACATCGAGGCCAAACCAGTCATGGTGGGACAAGATGAAAAGAAATGCTGCCACAGCCCAGACATGCTATGCAACCCTTGTCTTGTCCAGGGATGGAAACCCCTCTTCACCAGAAACATCTTCAGACGGTGACATTGTCACTGATCTGAGACAAATGGATTTCTCTTTGTTCATACCTACTCTTGCCTTGATGGCTTCTGTATTACTGCACTTTAGTTTTTCTGCTTTAATTTTTAATTTGTGTTTGAGAAGGATGGTGTTCTGTAGCCATTTTGTATCTGATCAGGCTGATATGCAACTAAGGGCAATCTCAAAAGAAGTGAATAACATGAGTATTGGAAGAGATAATGTGAACATGTTCAAATTTATTTACCTGTCTGTTACTCTGATGGGGTTTTCTTTTTCCCCCGAGTACTCTTAAATGACACCTTCTAGTGTGGAGCAGATGGTGCCTTTTCCCTTGGAGCTGTATTGGGAAGCAGCTTGGACAAAGAAGGCCCATTTCTGACTCCCAGAGGCCCCTCTGGCTGGCCTGGTGAGTGGCTGCCCAGGACACTCTGGGGTCGTGGGGGTGCCGGGTACTTTCTCCTCTTCTCCACTCTTGGAACACATGTGTGATCCACAGCGTGCATCAGAGGGAGAATTCTTGCAACTGCAGCCCTCAGCGTGTAAACCAGGGCGCAGGGCCCCTTGGATGTGTGAAATAAGGGGCAATCTTCAAACAAATAATTGCATAGGTGGGGACTAGAGGCACAGAGAGGTTGTGACAATTGACTGTGAGCAGGCAGCTCGTGCCACGAGCAAAGGAAGCAAAAGGCAAGTTTTCACAGTGCCAGCCTATGGCTTCACGTGTCGCCTGCCAGGGATGGTGGCAAGGTTTGTCTGCTGTTTTGGAGGGCTCTGTGCTGGACCTGGCACCACAGGGCTGGACACAGCCCCCATGGGAATGACTGTCTGCCACGGCATAGCTGAAGGACCTGGGTGGCACTGAGGGAAGGACTGCAGCCCCAAGAGCTGCCCTGCTTTTGGGTTATGTGTCTGTGCCTGATTGCCAGTCCTGGGCATTTCGGCTCCCGGCCTGGCCTCTCCCATGTTCCCCCCACCCCAATGAAATCAAGAGATGCTCTTGAAATACGAAATGTCATCAAGAATCTTTAGTGTCTTTATATTCATTTTCTGATCTTGGCGCCTTTGAAGCCTGCGCATCCAAGCTGTTCCCAGCTGCCAGGGCCAGAGCGGCATTTGGAAAGCGCAGCTGTCAATAAAACCATTTCCACGCTGCGCCCAGTACCCCGGTGGGGTTTGCAAATGATGTAAAGCCACGATGATGGGCACAGGAGCGCTCCTCTCTCCTTCCTGCCCAGCGTTTCAGCTGGCAGGAGTGGCAGTGGCAGAAGTGCCCAGAGGATGGGAAGTGGCAGCGTTGGCGGCTTTCGGAGAGCTGGCTTCTGCGGAGCGGATTTGTTTGCAGCCAGCGCGTGGTCCCAGCGGCACGATACGGGCCTTCCTCAATTAGACTTCTTGACTGATGGCCAGTTTAATGAGCCTATGTACAGAGGGTCATTCAACATGGCAATTATACCTATAAATCTATTTGCAGCAGGGCTCGAATAACCTTTTGCACACAGTTTTCCATAAAATGACTGTCTGATTAATTAACATTAATTTATCCACTGTGTGTAACCAGATGCAGTCTGTATGGAAGCCTCTGCTCTGATGTGCAGGGCGCTGTGTGAACTGGGAGGATTTGGGGATGGGAATGGCTCTGATGTTGTTTAAAGACTCTCTTTTAGGTTCCCCCCGCCGCCTCTTTCTTCCTCTCTCCCTCTCTCTCTGGTCCCAGTTGATTAACATTCCAGGGCAGCATCATATAACAGGGGGCAAAATTCAATTAATTGAATATGAAATATTTATAACCCTACTCTATGTGTCTATCAGAGAAGGGTCCTTAATAGATCTTCTCATTAGCATGGACTGGTGACTCACTTCTCTGCTTTCACAGTCATTTGGAATTAAAATCCAATTAATCTAATGTCCCTGTGAATATTATTAAACTATTTGAAAAACTGCATAGAAGAGATATGAGGCAGAGGGTGAGGGGCTAAGAGAAGAAGAGGGAATATGTCTTGAGCTCATGAAGATTCATTTCTTCTCTGTTAAGGACGTAGTCTGGAAAGACTAATTCCCTGTTTTCTGGAAAGTGGATAGCTAATTCTTAATATCAAAAGCCTGAGAATAGAAAAATAGCTTGCTTTCTACAAGCAGAACTGTGTCATCTTTGAACAGGCAAAAATATATCCTTACATCCTCCTGCCTTTCAGGTTGCTCCTACTTCTTGGGTGCCTGAAGCAATGGACATATTTACACAAGGTATTTAGACACCATGAGATAATTTTGGGGCTTGTGCTCAGCTCTTCACCAGTGCTCAGCTGCGGGGTTGGCTCTGTGGCCAGAGACCCCAGTTGCCTGCCCTGAGGACCAGGAGGGCACTGTGTGCCCTTCCTGACCCTTGGAGGGAATTTTCCTTCCTATGGGAAGGGGAGTGTGGGGAGAGGCAAGGTGACACCATTCTGTCATGGAGTGAAAACAGTCAGGGCATGTGGACCCCTGGGCTGGGAGGCACTCCTGGACTGCCTCGTACGAATGTAGCCTAGAGGACTATCTAATTGTCAAATACCTCTCTCTCTTCAGTGGATAGGGCACTGACCTGAAACTCAGTGAGGAGGGATGTTAACTGTGAATTTCACATGCGAGCCTTGAGCAGGAGGCAAGTTTCTAAATTGAATATTCCCCTAATGGGAATGACTTGAGGACAAAATCCCTTAATGGCTCAAAGGAATTCAGAGACTGCTGCAAGAAAGTGCAAATCAGGAGATAAATATTTCTGAGCTGGAAGAATATTCTGGATATCCAGATAAAAAAATGTTCCTCCTCTATTTTAAAAGCAACAAAATAAAGGATATAGCCACAAAGTTTGTTCTCATTTTGTTTGCTTGCTTTTGGTTTAGGGGAAAATGGCCTGTTCCTTTGAACATTACCCCCTTCTTTTTTCCCCCCTCTGTTAGAAGCCTAGTCCAAACATTATCACAGAACATAGATACAAATTAGGATACAACTACTGTACATCTGAATGTCTTTACAAAGCCTTATAAAGCCAGACTGCAGAGAGACCAAACATACTTCCCCTGTCACAGAGACACAAACCATGCAAATCTCATCTGCTCTGGACTTCATGTAGCAAATAAATAATAGGTGATTATATGTGTTTTTAATTTACTGAGGGAAAATTATACCTAAGATGCCCCTTTGCCCAATGTTGTAAACCTAAAGGTCACCTAGGTATGTTTAAATTTCTATATTTACTAGTAGTGAGCAGTTTGATTTGGTGCTCATTTGCACCGAGGGGCTGAACATAGACCTGGCAGAAACATCCCCAGTAAATCTAAGCAAGACACCTCTTAATTCAAGCCACAGCTTTTCAGAGAGCAGAAACCAAGAACTGAAATCTTAACCGTCTTCACTCTGGAGAAACCACAGCACCTGAAATGTGGTGGCACCTCACAGGGCAAACCCCAAACGCCCTGAGAGCACATTGTTGGTCTGCTGAAAGCTGGTGCTACTGCCAAAAGCTGGTGGTTGGCTTTGTGTGGCATTACATACCTGTTTTGTGTGCCTGTCTTTCAATCTTTATTCATTTATTGCTGCTGACTTGCTATGATGGATATAGAGAAGTGACTGAATCTGAACTACAGGCTTAAAATGTTATTATCTAAGGCTCTAATTTGGTTTGCTTTTGATATTAGAAGAGATTGATTATGGCAAAACTCTGGGGCACAATCAAATTAAGAGAAGGAACAAGTTTTTCTTTTCTGTAACTGCTTTTTCTGCAGCTGGTCACTGGATGTTGTCCCCAGTTTATTCTTATTGCCTTTTCCATCCTAGCCAGAGATAAATGTGGTAGCTCTTCTCAGTGATTTCCCTCTCCCTTTGTCTGTTGTTTATGGTCTCTGTCCTAGCTTAGGCTCCAAGCCCCAGTGGTCAGGGACAAATGGTGTTGATTGCCCCTTTCCCTGGGAGCTTTGCAGCAGGAAAATAGAGAGAAAGGCAGCATAAAGTGCACTTGTTCTGTGCCGTGAAGATTGCACTCCCGCTTTGTGCTGGTATAAAATGACTGCTGCTGATGAAGGGCAGTGGAAAATCAAATCTCTGGGTCTTTTTTTCTCAATCTTTTGTGGCTCCCCTGCACACTTCAGGCGCTGTATTAATCATTATAATTTCTTCCACATTGCCACTTTGTCTGTGAGCTTCCTTTGAGCAGTGTTTCCTGTTTTGTGCTCTCTTCCAGCAGGCTCCAGCTTTTCTGGAAGTGGCTGCCTGAGCTCTTTCCCAGAGCGAGGGTATGCCAGCCAGTGCATCAATCCACTTTTGTTTTCATTATGCCAGCTTCCTGCAAAGTTTTCAAATTAATTTTACTGCCTTCCTCAATTTTAAGGCCTATAAAAAGAACTTGGTTCTGCTTACCTTGGTGAACTGGGACCTGTTCAGGAATCTGGAGGATGCTTTTGCCTTGGTGCTGGGGGTAGCTGTTTCCCCTGCCTGCATTCAGTGGGTTCCTGGCACTATCAGTCTGAAAACATCCGGACCCTTCCTCAGCATCTTCTGGGTCAGAGGATGGAGCTGTGCCTCGGATGTCACAGCCCTGTCCCACGCTGTGCAGGGTCAGGCAATCCCATCAGGGCAGTCCTGAGCCTCACACTCCTGTCTCCACGCTCAACTGGCTCATTCCAAAAAGCCCAGCTGAAGCTGGTGGGTAGTGGTGAGGCTGAGGTGACAAGTGATTTGATTTTCCTATGCAAAGTTAAAAAAAAAAAATTAATAAAAGTTTAGGTCTGTGTCTGGACTCCAAGTTGAAGGGTGCAGTTTGTGGTGGACTTACATTAGCTTTAAACTGTCTGGCTCTGTGGCAACATGGACCTTGGCGTGAGCTCAGAGCTGGCAGAGGTGAGGGGGGATGAGGACACCCTTGTACCTGTGGCAGCTGCCTGTGTTGCACATGAAGCTGGGGTCTGTGACTTGTGTATCCTTGTGGGTCTGTGGACAGCTCCCAAGACCTCCATGGGGAAAAGGAAAACCTGATGCCAGCCTTACATTTGTGATTTAGACATCTTCACCACCAGTGGAAAAATGTTTAGTGGCCTACAGATCAGAAAGTCCATCAGGGCAGGATGCCTGATTGCACTGGATAACCCCTGTTTTCTCTTAGCTCTCTGCTAAGTATCTTTGAAACAGCTCCCCTTTCTGATGAAAGAGAGGATGTGTGTGTGGTAAAACAGTCTGGAAAACATTTGGTTTGCTTGCAAGGGGTTGGTAAGCCTGTGATTCCCTCTCCCTTTCTAAGACCTGTCTCTAAGATTTAGGGGCTCAAAGCAGACTGCAGAGAGTAATCATCCTGTGCCCCTGGAGTCACAGATCTGTGCCTGCGGAGAGTGGTTGAGAGCTGCAATAGATCACAATGGAGCCAAACAAGATTAAGCCACTTTGCACCAGAGGGAGGTCACAGAAGCAGCATAACTGAGCTTGGGGGAACCTCTGGAGGTCAGGTTGTCCAGGCCCCCTTGCTGCTGCATGGGGCTGACACAGGGACAGGGGTGGGGGAAAAGGGCAAAATATTGATGAATGGGTCCCACAGCGTTTCTTCTGTGTCTAGTTCTCTCTTATTCCCATTCCTACCAGTAAGAGACCCTGCCACTGAAGTCAGTGGAGTGGCACTGCCAGAGTGTTGCGTGGAAGAAACTAGAAGAGAGGCTCATGCCTTTCCCCTACTCTCAAGAACCTTTTGGGTGTTTTAAATAACAGGAAGGGAAGAAACTTCTAAAAACTTTCTGTTCACAACAAAGAAAGCAAAATAGCTGCCAGTTTTTCAGTTGGCTGAAGCCTCACGGTCTCGACTCAGACATTACCTGGTTTCCCCAGTCAGATGGTGAAAGGAGCTTCTCTGCCAGTGCCCACCTGCCCACCTGGTGCTCCAGATAAGGCTGAAACCTGGGTGGCTGAGAGAAAGCCTACTTATTGTGCTTTTTCCCTTCCCAACATCGCCTTGCAAATGAAAATACCTTTTCAGCCCCAGTATTATTGCCTGTGTGGATGGCACCTTTAGTGTGTGCTATTCATTGCTGTAATAGCTGCACCTGTGTGTAGCCGTAGTGCCGGCGCTGCAGCAGCTGCGGGCCCAAATTACAAAACATTATTTTCTGTTTCCTGTTGTTGTTGTTGCCATGAAGGTCCATTTATAATGACTGCAGACCTGTCTCTTTCTGCAGGACTCGCTGTTACACCTATTCCTCTAAGCTGGAGTTATTCAAAGAGCTCTGTCTCACTCAGGCATGTGCCTGGCAGCCTCCACATGCATGTCCAGTGGTGTCCAGGGCAGATGGGATGCCTGCTGTGGGAGCTGGTGCTGTGTGGTCAGCTGAGGGGCCAGGCTGAGCCCCTCATCACCACCACTCTGAGCAGTGGGCTTTTATGTGGGTTAGCACAGAGGCTCTGAGATGATTAATTCATTTGTTCCTGGAATATTCTGCCCCTGGGTGCCTGCGTTACTGTGAATCAATTTAGTACTTTCGGGCCTGGATTAATGCAAGTGCCGATGGAGCATGCACAGGAGGAAGGAGGCGGGTGGAGTGGAGGAAGCGGGGGGATACCCAGGACACAGCTAGAAACTCCTAAAAATGAAAAATACGGAGATGGAGTGTTTTAAGAACAAAATTCGATCATTTGTTTTTCAGTCCTCTCAGCTATCATGGTAAATTCAGTTCACTGAGAGGCAACGAGCTAGTCAGTGTTTCAGGTTGTGCCTTATAAATCAAGGCTGTAGTAAGGAATTTGAAATGTATATTGAGGCTGGCTGTTCTCTTACCTCCTGCTGTAATGAATTCATGTCTGCAGACAACAGACACAATTATTATGGAAATTGCACACACACACACACACACACACACATGCACACAAACACTCAGAGGAAAACGGGTTTTTTCAGAGCTCTTGCTTTAGTGCTCCTAGTCCAGGCCTCCTGTGCCTGACTCGGCTGTCACAGCTGGTGGCAGGATTTTGCCCACCTTGTCAGGCAGCCGCTGGAGGACATCCCCTATGGCCTGCCCCAGGCAGCGGGCTGTGCATCCAGGGGTACCACTGCTCCCAGCCTGCTGCCCTAAGACAGATGCACCAAAGCTGTGTGTACATATTTAGGCTGCAGAATGGCTCAGCAGTGCAGTGGGAAGTGGGGGAAATGACCACGCATCCATCCACTGGCTCCTCTGAGGAAGCTGGCTGTAATTAAATTAAGTAAATAAACCCAAATCCTGCTAAGTGTTCAAGCGCGATATTGTGCTGAAGGGAATCAAACAGTGGGTGAATAGGACTCATGAAATTAAAAGTTGACCCCTCCTGGGCTCCATTTTGAAAGCTGGAGAGTGACTTCGAAGGCTGGAAAGGGACTTTTCACAAAAACACGCAGCGGTGAGACAGGGGGCAACGGCTGTAAACAAGCAAAGTAGGCTTAGATTACTTGTTATGAAGCAATTCTTGACTGCGAGAACAGGAACAGGTTGCCCAGAGAGGCTGAGGATGCCCCATCCCTGGCGGTGTCCAAGGCCAGTGGCGGACGGGGGCCGGCAGTGCCCGCTGTGCCCGGCAGGGGGCAGTGCTCCCCAAGAATTCGGCAGCTGATGCTTAAAGCCCGAGCCCAAACCCAGCGATTTCTTCACAGAGACGGCTGCAAAACCAAAGGAAAACGAGGGCAGAGCGCTGGAATCCTTTCCCCTTTCTTTCCCGCTTTTTTTTTTTTTTTTTTCATAAGGAAACGTAGAAGCATTTATCTCTCTGCTGTGTTTAAAATAAACCCTGAAGGTTTCCTTTCTGGGCCTAAAAGTAAAAGCAAACAGACCTTCAGCTCACTAGCAGGTTAGCGATGAGAAGGTATTCTCAGTGTTGCCAACCACTAATGCTTCTATACTTTGTATCAGTGAAAGAGCACCAATGACTAAAATCCTACAGCGTGCACATACATAGATTTAGCTCTCCTTCACCTGAAGCAGATGCATTTCTTTCTCCTTCAGCCCCAAACACAAAGCTATGCAGCTTTGTGTAAAACCTCAGGTTACGTTTTGTTTGTTTTTTCCTTCCTTTTGCATGTGTTCTTTTTCATATTTTATTTCAAAGAATCACAGAATTTTTAGGGATGGAAGGGACCTTAAAGCTCATCTCATTCCAACCCCCCTGCTGTGGACAGAGATACCTTCCACTAGACCAGGTTGCTCAGAGCCCTATACAATCTGGCCTTGAACACTTCCAGGGATGGGGCATCCCCCTGTTCCTGTACCTCACCACTCTCTGAGTAAAGAATTTCTTCTTAACATCTAGCCTAAATCTCTCTTCATTTAATTTAAAACTGTTCTCCCTTTTCCTATCACTATTTGCCCTTTATTTCCACATCATCAGGGACTCTTCCTCGCTTACTTTGTGTTAGTGCCCCAGAGATTAAGGCAAGGGCAGGACTACAGTGGAGGCATTTCAATAATGCAGGGAAAAGAAATAAGTCTCACAAGAAAAAATGTCCAGGTAATGATGTATCTGAGTGCTGCAAACAAATCCTCCTTGAACATCACAGCTTCATGAGAGTCACTGTAGTAGAAGCTAGAAAACAGCAGTGTAGAGAAGGAATTTTTTTTTTGGAGTCGTTTACTTGGGAGTTTCCTCAATTCAAACTTCTTTTGGGCTGCATGCATACATGAAAGATGGTCTGGAAGTGCAAGTGAGGTACAGAAGGGGCTGGATGGTGGCATAGTGTGAAGGGTGCTTTGTAATGTTACGTGTATTCCATGTCTGCCTGCACTCCTGAGCCAAAAATGCTAGCAAGGAGCGTTTGCAAATGTTTGCTTTTCTTTCAGGTCGTTTGAAAGTGGCACCCAAAGTCCATTCTAGACATTTTCCTGAGGAGGCCAAACATCTGTGAGGGATGAGGCTGAACTCCTGAGAGTTCAGTGAGTGTGGCAGCAGCATGGTGGGGAGCCTCAGGAAGGAAAGGAAAACCCTCTGTACACAAAGCCAGCACAGCAGCAGCAGCAGCTTCCCTCACATGCACTGCTCCCCTCAGGAGGCACCTCACTCCTGCATGCAGGATTTGCACTTGGTCCACCCCTTGGGACGCTGGGACACAGCTTTGAGCCTGCCGGAGTTGGTGTTAGCCGAAGCTACCTGTCCCAAACACGAGACCAAGGCCATGAATTGCTTCCACAGAGGCTGTTGAGTGACCATTACTGATTGTAAGTAGCTTGCTAGGCTGAGGCTGTAACACAGTGCACAGAGGCACCAGTGGTAGGTTCCATACAGTCTTCTTTATCCTTATGCCCCTTGGCTTTTTCCTGGCTTGCCTGCTCTGAAAGAAATCCTTTTACAAACAACAGGACAATGCTGATAAATCTTTCCTGTCGTGGGGAGCAGCTTCATCTGGATTTCAAAAACCATACTGAGCCTTTGAATGTTCTGGTCTTGCTGCTCACACTTCCTGTGTGCTAGGTAAGCAGGAAGAGAATCCTATATCCCTATTTTTAAAAAATTTAATTCCTAATTAAGAAATTAATTGCAAGGCAGAGCAAAGCAATGGGTGTAAGCTGGCTTTACCAGTGAGTTGTGTGACTGCAGCTTTTTTGTGCCTTTATTTCAGAGAGGAAATCTTAAAAGATGGATGAGGTGTACAGGGTTTGATCGTGATACAGCAGTTCTTACCTCCGCTTCTCTGGCTAAAACCAGCTGAGGGCTGCATGGATGGCTGTTACCATCTGTCAGTTGTGAAATGATTTGATGGTTTCGAGTTGTGTTTCTATGGGATGAGTTTCTATTTAATGAGAAAACACCAGTGAAACAGGCACTTTTGCTAATCGTTAGAGGGGCCAGAGATTGAATAGATGATGGAAACTGAATTTTTTCTCATCTTGCTCTTGTCAACACTGCATGAAAAATAGAGCAGGCCTCAACTCGGGAAAACAGCTTCATCAAATTCTGAACTTCCAAAGTTATTTTCATTGTGCAGGGACCAGATTGGACTTTTTAAAAATTTCTTGTGAAATAGGCCATAGTATCCTTTAATGAAATTTGTTAACAGGATAACTCTTGAGATATTTCATTTACTGAAAGCAGTCTTTTTTTCCGAGAGCAAAACTGCTCAGCAGTAACTTTGGTGCTAATTTTGTTAAAATGATGGCAAATTTTTGCCAAAAGGAGGGAAAATCCTGAAAAAATGTCTTTTTTTTTCAACTAAAATGTATTCAATGTGAAATTCTCAATTGTTCCTGGGTGAAAAATGTGTCCTAGCCATTATTCATTGATCATTCAAAGTCAGGTTTGGGATTTTTTCTTTTGTAATAATTAGTAGCAACACTGGAAATCCGATCTTTAGCTGAGGTTCATTTGAACTCCCTGCAGTTGCCTGTCTTTGAATATTTTTACAGATTTTGAAATGTTTACACCTTCTTTTCTCTCACTTTTTTTTTTCATTAGATCCATGCCAGCAGACTTGAGGGAGGATTAGGATCCTGTCGTGAGCAGTGTTGCACAAGAGTGTAGCAAGCGCCAGTTGCTGCCCCAAAGAGTTTTACAAACAGCGCGATGAAGGCAGATGACATTTGGGAGTGGAAGGAGGCAAATGGAGACAGAGAAACTTGTCCAAGGTCAAGGCTGGGATGAAATCCAGATTTCCAGTGTCCTTATCCAGGGCCTGAGTCATGACTGGCTCAGGCTTTTCCACCCTGACCCCTTCTTCAGTATTTTGCAGTTGGGTGCACTTTTCCACCAGCCTTCTCTCGTGTTTGGCACCAGCTTTTGGGGAGCCATGTCCTTCGTGGTCAGATCTGAGAGGAGAGGTAAGATGTCAGGAGAGATGGCTCAGCTGAGCTCTGAGCTCCCAGCCTATGGCCAGCAGTTGCTGGAGCCATGTGCTTCGGGGGGATAGAGGAGAATCCCACAGCAGGCAGTTATGAAATGGCTCACCCCTGGGAAAGTTTCCTTTGAACTGCTGTCAATTAAAGGATGACTTATGGCCTCGAGCACTAGTTGATTTTTTTTCTTAATATTTACTATTTAAATTCTAGATGTTCTTGTTACCCAGACTTGTTTGTGCTTGGTCTGCCTAATTTAAGCTAAACCAGCTCCTCAGGGCAGAGTTCTGGTCTTCTTATGTTTGTTAATTGCCGTGTCCCCCCTAAAATCACGCATATTGTAATAAATAAAATAGCAGTGCTGGGTCCTTCTGGTTTTAGCCAGTCATTCCCAATCTTTCCTTCTCTTTTTGGTGCTGGTTAGACATACTCCTTGTGTTGAAATCATCTTTCTTCCAGATTTGAAAACAAAAGAAAATTGTATTTAGATGAACTGAATCTCATCCAAGGAGATGAGGACCATATTTAGGATGTCCGTATCTTTGTTTCTGTGACCTTTTTGGTTTGGGCACCTGGTTCACCAAAAATTCCTCAGCAGTGAAATTCAGCATCAAGAGTCAGACCTCCAGGCAGGATAAATCCGGCTGCTTCCCTGAAGGAGAGGGGAATTGAGGGCATGGCACCTTTGAAGCTGCTCCAGGGGCACCTGCCAGACAAGACTCATTTTGGGATGGCTTGTGGGGTGGAATGATTTCCTTAGGAAAGAGCTCCAGGGAAGCCACAGCCATCCTCATGCCTGCTCCTGACACAGCAGCCAGACTGGCTGAAACCAGTGCATGGCGGGACAGGTGGATAACTCAGCTCCTCCTCAGATGAGGCAGAGAAGATGTAGCTCTTATGGGGTCCTTTCAAAGCTGTAGTTTCGGATGACTTGGATACTACCTACCCTGGAGCTTGCACATGCTAAGGAGGTGTGTGTGCTGAAAGGGAAATCAGCTGCCAGTACTCTGGAAAAGGAAGGGATACAACCTCACCTGTGACACTTGTGGACCTGATGCAGGGTGTACTTAGCTTATGAAGGGTTTGGCACCTCTATCATAACCCTTTGGATCATACACCTCCACCACAATATTGTGAATGGCTTCTCCCCGGAGCATAAAAAAGAAAAAAGGTTTTTCAGGGCAAAATGAGTTTGTTTGATGTAGTAACTTGAGTTTACATTTCACTGTGCTCGTCTAAGTGTCGCTAACCCAACTGTGAAGCAATCAAGGAAACCACATTGCAGCTACACAAGTGTGATGTAGGAAACCAAACCTGCCACCCAAATCCAACTCTCTCTGGTCCAGCCTGAGAAAATTGAAGATAAACAAAATCTCATGTGAATTCTGGTCCAACCCCTGTCTGCAGGTCCGGCTTAAATTGAAGATGATTCATTTGCTGTAACATGATGGTGAAGAAAATGAGCATCTGGATTGGGTTGCTAGCATGCAAAAAGCCACGCTGTGCATGCTGCAGTTCTGCACGCTGAAGTGGGATCAAACACTGATTGTTTTAACAAATGGATTGCTGGAACTCTTTCCATCTTCCTGCATCCCTTTTCCTCTCCTACAGAGCCACAGACCAAGCTGGGAGATGTCAGGCAGAGGACCTCCTACCCCAATGCATGCTAGCCTGCATCCTCAGAGAGAAGCAAGCCTGCTGCCTGCCTGCTTGGGAGCAGTGCTCAGATGCAAGCCTTCACCACAGATGGCTGAGACTGAGTTTTCAGTTCACTGGGTCTGTTATTTCTACCCTGTTTGAACCAGAAATATGTTTGTTTAAATATTTTCTCTGAAATTTCACTTTTGGAAATTTGCCTTGTAGCATTTCAGAAGTAGATCACTTGGTCATTTATTTAATTTGGAAGCTAATTATTACAATTTTGTGGTGTTCCTTGATGTCAGTTATCAGAACTATCCTGATAAGAAATAGAAAGAGTACATCCCCCAAAATAAACCACCTAAAAATATTTTGACATTAGATTCTCAAATATCATTTCAAAACTCAAAAATCTGACCTCAAAATGCCAACATGTTCTGGGTTGAAAGCACCTAACTCATTTTTATTTCATTCCAGTGTTTTTTAAATGAGACTTTTATCAAGATCATTGCTAAAAAGATTAAATTGGGTAAAGGCTTCAGTTTTGCCTTAGAATTTCACTCTTAAATTCTGTTGGTACTACCCTGCACCTGCAGCAGAGACATTTATGTAAGGTAAATGTTTCCATTGATTCTGGATGAGAGGCTTTTGCCTGGGTCTTAGAGAAATGTTAAATGAAACATCATGTTAAGAGTTTGATTTAATGCCACAGTGAATTTATCTTAATGTATCTTTATTTTCTCAGACCTATCTGGGCTCCAGCTCTTTTCATTTCTGAGTAAATACTCAGAAACTAAGTCACTGCCTACTCACATGTTATACCTGACTGAGCCACGCCAAGAGGGATTTATGATGTCAATATTAAATACGATATGAAATATTAACATGTCAATATGGTGATGAAGAGTACCAAGAGAAAGCTTCTGCCGTATTTCTGTGCAGCTTTCATCGCTCCTTCTGAGAGGAAAGAGCTGAAGGAGAGATCAGAAGACAAGGTTAGGAGACAGGGCGGCAAGGCTCTAGGTTTAATGTTGGATGTGGCAAATCTTGAGGTCATTTTAATTTCTGACGGTGGTGAGTTCCACACCACATAAATCATGGGTGTGTGGGAGAGCGGCCACGCGCTGCTGTCAGGAGGAGATGGATGGCTGGTGGGAAAGGTGAGCTCCCAGGTGAGCCTGGCGGGGCTGCGCGCAGCTGCAGCAGGCGGCTGAAGCCTCTCTCCGGCTGCACTGAGGAGTCTGCATCCCACTGGCAGGATGGGGGCTGAAGTTTCTTCCCAGGGACCAGATGTGCTGCTCTGCTTCGCACCGCTGCATAGCTGGTTTTTTTGGTTTTTTTTATGGCAGCAGGAAGCATCAAAACTGTGCCCACCTCACTCGCCCTGGGGACAAACACTAAGCCATCGTGGGCAGCTGAAAAACACTTTGTTTTGTACCTTCTGTTTCTTATCCCACAGTGCTCAACCCAGGGTGCAAGGACTGACCCCAGCAGTTGAGTGGGCATTGCCAGGCAGAGGAAGACAGCTGAAACTGAAGAAGCCTCTCCCACAGGTGGCTGATATTGCCAATGTCCTGTCAGGACACACATGAGAACAACACAAAGCTGCTCACAACCCATCCTTCTAGAGACCCACCACTCCTCCTGCCAGCCTGGCATCCAGAAACCCTTCTCCTGACAGGACCAAGAGCTGGGGTTAACCCCTGGGATGGCTGAGGCTCACAAATGGCCGGCACAGGTCACAGAGTGCTGCCGCTGGCCCTTTGTGTGAGGCTCCTCATCACAGGACAGCAGCAGGGTGGCAGGGCTGTACTTCAACTCCTCCTTGGTTGTCCCCTCCTGTTTCTGCACTCCTTGCCCTGTGCTGAACAGGATAGCAGAGTGAAGATAATGATCCTCATTTGTATCAGTTAAGGTCTCAGCCCACTCTGGAATTTACTTCATTAGGAGTGTAGGCTGAATTTATTTTCATTTCTCCTACTCTAATGCCTTGCTGCAGTGTAACTGAAGCATCTCCTTTTAGTGTACTGAAGTACCAGACTTGTCTCTTCTCATTTCTTTTAACCTTCTTCAGGTTTCCCTTCCGCCACTTCCCACTTCTCTTTCTCTGTCTTCTTTTTGTGAGCTATTTACCCACCTCTTTGTTCACCCAGCCTCTGATGCTGGGCATCATCTGGATTCATCACCTGGATTCATCCTCTGCTAGCAATGGAAAGGCAGCAGGCAAGGATGCCTGACACACTTGGTACATCACTTGGCCTGTGGGTCAAACCCTAATCTCTCTCAGGGGACAGGTTCATATCCCATTTCCCCCAGCTACAGGGGATCAGAAGATGTACAACAAGTAAGAGGCTGAGGGAGTGCAGAAAGCTCCCACTGCCTCTAGGGCAAGGAACAAAAGAGCAGGAGAGACAAGAATCAAAATATAAGAAGCAGGGAAGCAGGTGGGACACTGGGAGTGGAAATCAGGGCCCATTGCACAGAGGGGTGCCTGTGCATGGTGCAGTGCAGCTGGGCATATCCTGTCCTGATGTGGTCAAAAGCCATTCTTCCTGCCCAGCCCTGCTCTCCCTCCAGCCAGGGGCTGGGATGGGAGTGGCCTTTGAGAAGTTGCCCAGTCTGCAAGGAGGCTGGATCCTCCCATTGCCCCCTACTCCCATTTGTGCCTTTGACGGAGGAAAAACAAGACAAAGGAAACTTTTGAAGTGGCCTTCTGTGGGTCGCCGCCTCTCAGCACTTTGGGCCGGTGCTCCCTCTGCTGGGAAAAGTAAAGAGATGAAAATCAACACAAAATAGGCAGAATTGGCCTGGAAAGTGCTAACGTGATATTACACTTTCCACTCTCTGATACGCCTGTGTAGCTGTAGTTGCAGCCACTGACTGCCTGTGGACACACACAGAAATTTGTTTGTTCTTTGTTCCCATAGGTTTTCCTATGAGTCTATGCTTTAAAAGAGATGTACGGCCTTCTTTCATGACAGCCTGGCTTTACTGTAGCTGGTCTGGTCCCTATGTTTGACCCTAGCATGGGACTCTTTCCAAATCCTCACCCTCAGCTCGGTGTGCTGGGGGCTGGTGGCTCAGCACACCCATCACTTCTTGTCCTTACACCTGGCATAAGACCCCTAGAAGCTCCCTAGGGGCAAAGAAGTCCTTCGTTATGGGTTCCCTTTTCAAGTAGCACTGGTGCTGCATTATGACACCAGAAATACCTGTTTTGAATGAGGGAAATGGCAAGGTTTCAGTGTGTGTGCTTGTGTGTTGCAAAAGCCTGCATCTGCATGTGTGCTGTCAGTGGACGAGAAGAAACTGTGAGCCAAACTCTTCATCTGTTTTGGAGGTGGTGGCAGCACGTTTGCTTCTATAGAAAGCTTTACAGACTTTTTTTCCCATCGATGGGCAGTCCCTAAATGCATTTATTCATTCCATTGAAACAAATGAGTCTGTGGCTGGATCTGGCTGCACGGCCTTCAAGGGAATTTATTCTGTATCTTTCATATTAGTGGTATCTGTGAAAAACAGGAAACTGTTTTCCCATCTCATTCACATAATAGATAAGATGAGAAATTAGCTGCTGGATGAGCATCCCAGGGGCTGTTCCTTTTGTCACAATGACTAAGGCTCTGCTGCCTCCTGTGCACACACACACGTGCACCAATACACACACACACACATGAGCACACTTGCACTCCCGCTGTCTCTCTCTCAGGGTCATTTTCTCACTTGAGAGCAGCTCTGCCTCATTGTGACAAACCTCCTGATTTGGAGAGATTTTTGTCCCTCAGTTTCTCTTCTCTTTTGCTTCCTCCCAGAGCTGCTGCCTGTGGAGTGCCTGGGCTCCCAAGAGCTGGCTGTGTGCACCCCTAAAGGAGGAAGGTTTGGGTGAGGAGTGGATTTTCACCAACACAACATGGTACACAACCCCTCTTGCTGGCTACTCTTCCTCCTTCCACATCCAGGGCCAGGGACCAGACAGGAGGCCCCACGTGCTGCTGTGGTGAGCCCCAGACAGTGACCCCCTTGGATGACCTCCACAGCTTGATTTTTCCCCAGCCCCATGAGGAGCACACCGTCCTTCTGCACTTCCCCCACAGACAGTGACCAATGCCATGTCTGGGTACCAGGTAACCCACTGGTGACAGGCAGCACCCACTTTCTTTTGAAATTTGCTTTTCCCACCACCTCACTTTCCCACCACCTCACATTTTGCCCGCTTTCAGACAATAAAATTAAGTCAACAGTGGGCAGAATTTACCATGTCCAAGAGATGCGGTTAGTTTTTAGGATGAAACAAAAGTATTCCCAGGAGGATGCTGGAGAAGGAAAGAGTGCTTTGCCCTCCCTGCAGTTGTCTTCCTGCAGACCTGGCTTGGGAGAAAGCTAACAGCCTTGGAGCAAATTTGAAAAAAGGAAAGTGTAGTCAAAGCAGAGGTTGGGGTTTTTTGTTTTGTTTTGTTTAATGTTTAGAAAACTAAAGAAAAGGAAATCAATTATGAGGCCTACCTGAATTTTATTTCCTCACCAAAAACCAAATTACTCAGCAAACTTATCGCTTGCTGTTGCAGGCCTTGGTATTAAAGAAAACAATCAGGCCAGCAGGATTAATCTCTGACAGCTGCCTTATCTTTAACTTGCACCTTTGTTATTTTCTGATGAGCTTCTCTTTTTTTGCTGCCACGTTGTACCATACCTCACTGGTTCCTTTCATTTTATCATCAGGCAGGAGCGGAGGACCTTTCAGTTTATTAAAAAACCTTTATTTGTGAAGAACAAAGAGAGGGGAAAAAAGGCAAACAATGAGGTCAGACAATCTCCTTCTTGCCAGGAGTCACTCACCTGTTATTTAGAGTGTTATCAGTTAGAGGAGACTTGCATCATTGAAAATCAGTCCCTGACAGCACACTCTGTAAATGCACACACACACATGTACGTGCACACACACAAAAGACCCTCATGACTGACTCATACCAACCTCCAGACGAGGTCCTCTCTTGCCAAGGCTATAATATTTTCAGTGGGGGCAGTCCATTCTTGCTCTGGCTCGGGGGTGGCAGCCAGGGCTTTGGTGCAGGAGTACAGCTTTGGCAAGTCTAGCTGTACCAGGCTACCTGCATCTCAAACAGTGTCCTCTGCCCCCCAGGAAAGCCTCCTGCCCTAACCTACTTCGTGCTCTCCTGACAGCGCCTCTTGGCACACAGTGGGACTTTGAGATTTTCAAACAACAGCCTTCCCTTTCTGCTGTGCCCCTCCAGTTCTGCTTTGCTAAAGAGGTTGATTCAGTGTCATTTTTCAGCTGCAGTCCTCAGTGTCGTGCAGATGCCACTCCCCTCGGTGCAGGAAATGCCTCCTGCCTTTGTCAGGTGGGTACTTCTGTGGAAGTTTTCATAGGAGCTTGTATGGGCAAGATGTACTCTGATTGCAAAATGTAGAGCTGGTTTCCTGTTCTTGATGTAACAAGTCCAGCTTGCAGTGTTTTTTTGTTTCCTTTCATCCCATTGAGTTCTGGACTTACAGGATGTAAACTCATGAATGAGTGAATTTGAGTTAGTGACATCACACTGATTCCCTAGGATGCAGAGCTGCACATATGAAAACAGAGTTACAAACCCAGACTTCTCTTCCTGGAGTCTGAAGAGCAGACCAACCTTGAAGCTATCTTTAAGGAAGAAGTCGTTGAAGATGTTGAGATTATTGGTGGCTAACGTGTGACATTTGGCAATGCAGTTAGTGCCACTGAGAAATTTCTCAGCATTTAAAGAAAGCTAACAAGAGAATCAAAGCACAAACCCCAATCAACCCTGAAATAATAGCAAAATGGTGTTACTCAACTCCCACAAAACCTAAAAAGGCCTGGAAAACAAAATGTGAACCTCTGGAAACACACCTTTGCCCTGCTCTGTCGGTGTGGTTGCAGACATAGCCATGCACATGATGGTAGAAGACATGATGATCTCGCAGTATAAACACTTCACTGGCAGAAGTTTAATTTGGTCTCCTGTAAATCACGCTGCCAAGAGTGGTGCATGGCATTCTTGTCCTTTGCCTCTCCTCTGAACCAGAGGGGGAAGCAGATGGTATAAACGTGTTTCTCCCAGAACTGTGCCAATCCTCATCACAGGAAAAAAGACCAAACCTTCTGCTGCCTGTTTGAGGCAGCTTTCAGTCCTCTTTATACTACTGGAGACTCCCTCAACAAAGCTCTTCTAAGGTAAAGAAAGCACAGCTCTAAAGGGCTGACATATCCTGCTCTTTCCTGGTTAAATGCTTTGGGGCCCTCGGTTTCTCTCCTTTCCTGGGTCTTGGAGTGACTTCTGCAGTGTGTTTTGTCCATGGTTTTGTCCTGTAAGCTCTAGGCAAGAAGTTTTCTCTGTTGTGCATGGCTTGAGAAATTGAAACACTACAACTGTCTTTGCACACCCAAAAGCAATCATGAATTATACCTGGTTTATTAAATAAAAATATACACAGATCTCTAGCTAAAAAGGATATAAGTGTCCATAAAATGATTAGATGTGTTTCCAGACTGTGGAGTTACACAAAGAAATGCTTTTAGAAATCACAGTCTATTTACCTGTGTGTGTGTGTACATGTACATACATATGCTTTTCAACAGAATCAGCTCTATCATCTGGATATTTTCATCAATCTGCCTCTCTTCTTTCTACAAGTTTTCATTTCTGCTCTGGAAGAAATGAAAATTGAGTCAAATTTAGTTTGACTGCTCAGCTCAAATCTGCAGTGTTCGAACTCAGATGAAAAGAACCTGAGAAAACAAGCAGAGATAGTCACACAAGAGGCGGGGACTAAAATCTGAAGAAAAGGAAAAGTAGGATAGTTCTTTCACAAAGGAGACTTTGGGATCTCTTTTGTTGTGTTCTGTTTTTGTACCCCAGGCTTTGTTGGTGGCTGTTATCCCTCCTTGCCTTGCCTTGCCTTTCTTGCCTTTCCTTGCCTTGCATTCCTTTCCCTTGCCTTCCCTCTTTTCTTTCCCTTCTCTTTTCTCTTTTTTTTCTTTTCTTTTCTTTTCTTTTCTTTTCTTTTCTTTTCTTTTCTTTTCTTTTCTTTTCTTTCTTTTTCTCCTCTCCTCTCCTCTCTTTCCTTTTCTTTTTCCTTTTCTCTTTGCTTTTTTCTTTTCTTCAGGGTGTCTTGTTCAGTGTCTCTGTCCTTTCCTCTCTAGACCAATGGCAGTCACGTATTGCACTGAGCTCTCAATATGAGCTTGAATGACACATGAGACCTCAAGAGTCCTCTTGCAAGGAACTTATCAGTGGCATCCCATAGCATGAGCTAAGGGAGGTAACCTGTTTAACTCCCTTTTGTCTGGCCATACCTACTTAGTCCTTTCTGGAAATACACCGTTCTTGTCTTTCCTTCCCTGGGTCTCCAGTAAACAGTACTGGTCTGAAACAATTGCAATTATTTATTTGATTTGATTTCATTTATGCTGTGCACAGTCTTAGATTTCATTAGCTGCAGTTAAAATAAAAACAAATCAAACCTCATATTCCCTACTGAATTATACTGCCATGACAACAATGAAAGTAAAACTGTCCTCATCAAAACCTCCCCTTCCCAGCCCACCCCAATATTTTAAACTAAAGCTTAACAAAAGAGACAGGTTTTGCAATGTGCCTTGAAGGTTTGCCACACAAGAAAGCAAATTCAAGAGTGTGAGCCTTCTGCTGAGAAAAAAAAAAACAAAGCCATTTCCAAACGTGCTGTTCCAAGGACTTCCAGTTCAAAGACATCAACTTATCTCCATGGTGGACCTAGTGTTTGTAGGCAGAGGTAGTTTCTGTGGGATGAGCAGGTTCAAATCACAAGGAGATTTAGAAACTAAGGCCTGAATTGCACCTGGAAATGAACTGAAAACTGGCGCAGCCTGTGTGCCATCTGCGCTCTATGGTTTGTGTCTGAAATGTGGATATGTAAGCAGGCAGCTGCATACTGCAATTAGCTGAAGTTTCTGAGTGGTCCTCAGACGTAGAGCTGAGCAGACCACATGGCAGCGATCCAGTCTGGAGATGAGAAAAGCACAGACAATGGTGACACAGTCCAACAGGACAAGAGGTTGAAATCTCCTCACCAAGCAGATAGGAGAAGGGGAAATAAACACTCGTAGCTCCTGCTGCCACTGGAACATTCAAAAGCATCTGGAAATCCAGGAGGCCTTCTCCAGCCGGGCAACAAAGGGCAAGGCTTCCCTCCATACAGATGGCGAGCATCACTTTTGCCATCTCCCCAGTTATTTCCTGCCACCATTATCATTTTGATTTCATGTGCAGTCAGCTCTTGTCTTCCAAAACCTGGATTTAGACTGAGCCTGAGAAAGCCAAATGTCTGCAAAACCTGAAGTCCCATGAAATAGGAGTCACAGTTGCTGAACAACATGAGCATTTTCATGGCATTGTTTTCTAGCACTGTGATGGTCCCTTTGTGAACACCACAAGCCATCTGTGAAAAAAAAAGCAATGGAATAACCCTCTAATAGCATCAAAATATGTGTAATTATTTTATTCACATGGCAGAACCTCTTGACCATAAACAAGGTGGGTGCAGACTATAAATGCTGTGAAGTTTACTGTTAGGGAATACACTGTCTAGAATTTATCTCAAAGGTGGTGGTCTCCTTGCTGCACTGAACAGAATCTATTTGAGGGGCTATCACACCCAGGATTCAGTTTTAGCCGTATAGTAGTGAGGAAGACTGTAGAAACTTTTCCAAATGAATTTTTGGGAGGAAAATAGTGGCTCAAAGAGGGAGGTTGAGATTGGATCTTTACTGCTGGCCAAGAATTGCATTGGTCTAAGAGCCCAAGCATACTGTACTGTGAGAGACTGATATATGGAAGGAATCCCAAACAGATGGATTGCATTACAAGGTGACAGCTGTATTATCAGGAACCCAGTGTGTTCAATCTGCCCTACCTTGATCAGATTTTATGCTGGTGTAACTCTTTTGAAGTGACTTCTCCCTGCTGAGGCATCCTGGAGCAGTGCATTGTCCTGGAGCTGTGTGATGGTGCAGCCAGTGCTGCTTCTTGAGGGACAGAGAGCAATTGTGCTGCTGGGGTGAATAAACAAAATCCCTGCTCCTCAGAGTTTGGACAACGATGCAATCTGATGGCAGCCACTCATAGCTAAAAGGAGTTTCATCAATAAAATAATGAACACATGGAAACTCAGACGAACTCACATGGGGAGCAGACTCCAGTTTTTGGAGAATGATTGTATGTCATGAACAGTAATATAGAAATGCACATTATTATATCACCTAGATGTGAAAGGTTTGGTGTAAAGTTAGATTTGCTCACTGTGTTAACTGAAATGGAGAATATACTCCTTTTTCTTCAGGAAACACTGAATACCCAGCCCAGTGTGGGATGCCCTGCTTGATTGTGTTCTGACACACCCAACATCCTGAGGACTGGCAGCTAATTTCAAATTGGATGGCTTTGATTGTTACTGGTGTGTGAGACAGAATGGCAGCACAGGCTGAGGCTGTTGCTGACAGTTAAAATAATGATCTTTTTTACTAGTGAACTGTGCACATCTTGAGTCACTGAGAGAAAATGGCTTGGAGAGAGATCCAGAAGGCAGCTTGTGCACTCCCTTTTCCAATACAATGGCAGGGGAGACTCATACTTGAGATTTCTGCTCACTTGATGCCAGTTTCAACTTTGTCCAGCTTTGACTTTGTTCCTTGCACAAACTGCACCTTGGTTCAGACCTGCTACTTCATATTTATCCCTCGGAGAAGACTGATGTAATTTGTCAGTGCAATTTTCTGCATAAGGAATTCGGCAGTCTTGGTTTTAAAATATTTTTTTTGAGCTCTGTGACCTTCTGAAACTTTGGGAGCATGCTGTGTACCAGATCACCCACCTACCCAGATGTCCCAAGCTTTCTATGGCTTGACGTGTAGACCATGCCAGTCAGTCTTGAGGGATCTCTCCCACCTACTTGTCTTCCCATGCTGCATTGAAATCAGTCACATATCTTAGTTTGCAAGGCCTGATTCCCCAGTTAGAACATCACTGGTTCACCACCATCTCTTGTGCACTCATGAAATATGTGCTTCCACCTCCAGTCAGGCAATTTTCTGGTGTCTTACTCATTTGTTCAATTTTCAAACAAGGGCCTCTGTGTTTTCTTCCCTGTTGCATTGTTAAAGCTTAAAACAAGTGTCTCTCTGTTTTCTTTCCTGCTGCCTTTTGAGCTCAAGATGCATCCCCTGCAGCCAAATCCAAACTTGCCTTATTATTGCTGTCCAACCCGCCTTCAAACTGTCCTTTATAATGGTATCTATAAAAGACTGAACAACTGCTTGTGGGTGTGCTGGAGAGACTGCCTGCCCGGCTGACTACTATTTTCCTGTTATTCCCTCATATTTTCTTCCTGTCTGCATTTGCTTGACATCTTCTTTCTCCCATTAAGCCTCATTTCTTTGTATTGTAGACCATTTTCTTGCGTTGCGCTTACATGGTGCAAGCCACAGTGTGAGCCTTGCCTGTGGCTAGGGATCTTGGACTTGGTGATGGTTTACATCAGGTGGAGATGTACTGCTGGGAGAGGGGAGGATCCCTGTGTTGCCTCTGCTAGCCCTGGTTAGTGTGGGACACATGTTCCTCAATCCCCCGGCATGGCTGTGTAGCCTCCCGGCACCCTCTGCAAAGTCCAGCCCTGGGAAGTTGGGACACTTGGGAGAGGGAGAGAAAAAAGAGAGAGAAGAAGAGAAGAAGAGGAGAAGAGAAGAGAAGAGAAGAGAAGAGAAGAGAAGAGAAGAGAAGAGAAGAGAAGAGAAGAGAAGAGAAGAGAAGAGAAGAGAAGAGAAGAGAAGAGAAGAGAAGAGAAGAGGAGAAAACAAAAGGCTTTGTTTAGAGCTATTGGCCAAACACGTTTAAAAAATGTGACTGTATTTTTTCCACCTCAGTGGAACAGAGAAATCCCGCGAAAGTGTTTTAAAGATAAGTAGTAGTTAAGTAGCTCCCAAATCATCATACTTTTATTTGAGCTTTATATTTCTCTTAAGCTAAATCCATTAGTAGATTAGGTTTTGCCAGCTCTATTCATGGCTATTTGATCCTTGAATCCTTTCAAGAAAATCAATGTGTGGCTTTCCAGCTAATTAGCATAGCGTTAATAAAATGTATAAGGCGGCCAGGGCTGCCGAAACCACTCACTTCGCCTCACAAAGTCTGCGGGGAAGGTCAGCAAGTGCCCGGGCGCCCGGGCAGGGAGGGCGGGCTGCGGCCTCCCGGGCGGGCCGGGGCGCGGGGGGAGCGGCGGGGACCGGGCGGGCAGGCTCGGCCGCCCCTCCCCGATTTTCCGCCCCCCTCGCGCTTTCTTCTGCAAATCAAAGCCGCCATCTGCTGTGACAAGTGTTCCCATTCACCTTTTCCCTCTTATCTGCTCCCTCGCAGGGAAGTGCTCTGGAGGCTGACAGCCCCGTCTCCCTGCTGAGGCTGCATTTCCGCAGCCATCGCCCCCCGCCCCCCTCCGGCTGCACTCCCTCACCGGCGGGGGGACCAGGGGGCTCCGGCAGAGACCCGGGGCTGCGGAGGTGCTTCCTATGCCCGACGTACCCCGCCGTTCTGCAGCATCCCTCAGCATCCATCTGCAGTTGTTTGCTCCTCACTGTATTTATTACTCCCATTTTTGAAGCAGATGTTGGGGGGGACACAGTGGGGGGGACGGACAGACCCCTTTTCTTGTTTCCCCTTTGCTTTCTTTCCCTCAAACTTGAGCAGCTCACTGGTATTTTTCGTTTGTCGAAAGGAAATCATTTGGGTGACTGAGAAGCTTAAGGTAAAATGTGTAACAGGCCCCGATAAATCACGTCAGCAATGGCGATGCAGCAGATCCCAGAAATGCTGGGGGTAAATATTTTTTTTCTTTTCCACCCCGTCAGCTCATGCTGATGCATCTGTGGTTGCATAGATGTCAACAGAGAGAGAATTATTTCCCTGCAGGAAGGAAACCTGAGAAGGAAAAAAAAAAAATGATGGAGGAAAGGATGAGAAGCTCCTGTGAGTACATTTTTTCCTGCTGTAAGGGGAAAAAAACCCCTTTGTTTTGTTCTCTTGTCTGGATGTGACATTTTATACCGCTTGCCTTCTATTCTTTCTTATCCAATTCTAAAAGCTATGGCTATCACACACAAATACTCCTGTGGCAGGCTTTAGCCCACTGAGGGCTGCCAGTGTGGGCCGGCAGCAGCAACTCCGTCCTCAGGGCTTCACTCTTGCAGTCCCACAGCCTTCTCAGGAGGGTATCGAGTGATTTCTCAGGAGCCAATGCTGATTGCTTGAGAGTTGGTGCTGCTTCATTGTAGAGTCAATTCCACTTGCAGCTTTTCACAGCCTTTGGCCCAAGCCCCGCTGTCCTGGTGTTTCCCTGCACAGCTGCACAGTGCGACCTTTCCCTTCATTTGAACCATTGGGGGGTGAAAGAACTTTGCAAGTTTAGTAAGAGCGAAAAACAAAATAAATGTCATTAGAGTTTCTGGTAACTGATAGAACAACATCACTGCATGTCACTGGAATAAAATTGAGAGTGGGTGGTAAGCCTGCCTCTGCCACTGCTAAACTTGACTTGAGACTGGCTGTAGGATTTGTAGCCTTTTGACCCTCATAGGTGCTTCATGCATGGGAATGTGGTGCTTAGTGCTCTTCTCTTGCGAGCTGGTACTTAGTTTTCTTTAATCACCTAAGCTGTTACTTCGCTATCTTTAATCATCTATTTGAGCTAATACAAAAACCTTTAGGTTTCAGAGCTCCTGAGGACTGTGAGGAACTTTGAAATAACTTGATAAAGTCAGGTGGGTCAATAGCTCAAACCCAGTTATAAATAGTGAAAAAAGGTAAAGGACATCCGTGGAAATAGTTGGAATAAATCACAGGGGCTAGTGGGGTATCCAGGAAAAAAAAAAAGAAAAGCAGGTAACACCTTAGAGTCTGTGGAACTTAAAAAAATCAACCTCCCTTGTGTAAACCACTCTTCAACCAAGGGAAGGAAAGTTAGTCTATCTTACAAAACTTTTCAGTTCATCAAATAATAAAGAAAATTTTAAAAAAGCTTGGCATGAAAGATGAAAGTATTTGCAAACTGAAAGGACTGAAGTTGTCTATGGAAGTTGTTAGAGATATGGAAAGATGCCCTTGGAGAGAGAGGGGCAAATGCATGAAGTCTAGAGTAGACCAGAGACTTGTAAGGTGCTCACAGAGGTGTGTGACCCACAGGATGTCTAAAGAGGAAGGAGACCTGCACTCTGCCCAGTGGTATAAACCCTAACACTCCACAGCATAGCTCAGACACTCATTGTCCAGCTTCAGAAGATATTTTCCGTGTTGGTAAGTTATTTCATAACTCCTTACTACGAATAGATCTGCTTTGTCATTGGGACTGCTCATACTGGTCGCTTTTGGAGGCCTCATACTCTTCTCCACTGTTAATCTGTAGTGGGATATAATTACATGTCTCTGTGCCAGAGCTCTAAGGACTCTCAGTGGATAAATTATTTTAAAAAGGTTCCTAGCATTCTGTCATGTAAATGTCCTTGAAAATTGTCTCAAGGACTTCTGCCCATATACTTGGTGCTTTCTCCTAGTGCACTGTATTCCTATGGGCACTGCCATGCATCCCCGTTTGCGTGAGTCAGGAGGTTTCTATGGGAGGACACTGATCTGGATCCAAGATGTGCTTTTAAATGAAAGACCCTTTTTAAAATAAAATAAAATAAAATAAAATAAAATAAAATAAAATAAAATAAAATAAAATAAAATAAAATAAAATAAAATAAAATAAAATAAAATAATAAAATAAAATAAAATGTCTTTGGCTAGTACAGTGTCAAAGTGCTGAGCAGTACATTTTCTGAGCATGAAACATATTGACAAAAATTCCCTGTCTCACTAGATGAGATTATGATAAAGTGCTGTGGCTTCATCACTATTACCGCCGTGCCGGGTTTTTCCTTGCTGGTTTGTTTAGGTTAATGTTTGTAATGTTGCTAAAAAACAATTCCCTGCTTGTTCCTGATTCAGCTGTTCTCCTTGTGTGTGGTGGACCAAAGAAAAGTAAAAGGGTGCAGGGTGGGAATGTGGTGAGCTCTGGCTAGCATGGATGGGACAGAGGGCAAAGCTTGAGAATGTCTCCACTGTTGTGTTGTGAAGTGTGTGCGTGTCCTGCAGTGCTTTGGGGGCATTGCCAGTGATACAGAGCTTTGGCATTTGATTTTTTCCATGTGACAGATGCAGATGCCTTTTCAGCTTGGCTTGCTCTTGCACCCACAGCAGTGATGCCTCGGTCATGGCTCGGGTGGTCTAGCACATCAGCAGCGATGAGGTGACATGGGAAGGTCTGACCCAGCCCTATGGCTGGAGCAGAGGGAGCTGCTAGATGTCTGTGAGGATGGAAGACATTTATGTCATCTTTCAGGAAGCTTCTCTACCTTGAACTGACTGGCGAAGGTTAGGCTAAACTTTCTGTGCTGATTAATAAAGCCTCTGTGGATGGGGTCCAAGCCAAACCTGTGAACAGTCTCTATCTCTGAATTTCAGTTTGTTACAGCATTTACACTAAGTTGTAGATAATGTGCTCATAAGGCATTAATCTAATACTCCGAATTATGAAGCCGTTGCAGTTGAATTAATGTCTTTTCACAATTGAGTCTTATTTACCCCTTATGTTCAACTTCCTGAAAAAAACTCCTTTCTACCTAAAATTTGCATATCTGTTTTTTAGCAAATCTGGTAGAACTGTTATATGGAAAGTATGAGGTAGATTAGTGAAGGTATTTCACAGGCTCGGGCATGTAAAACGAGCTGCAGTATTTATTTTGCAATAGCTTCCTCCATTTTCAAACCGCGTCTTGAAGTTGTTGTGTTTTGGAAGCATGAGCTGTAAGAAAGATGCAGATTGCAGAGGAAACATGCTGTTCACTTTGAATTTAAATCAGTTAGACATGCAGTAGCTCACCTCGTGAGTTTAGGGGGAAGTCAGTTCAAGGCTAGAAGATTAATTTGGCACATATTTACAAAGGCGAAACTATGGGACCTATCAACCAAGAATTTTATTAGAAAGACAAGTTAAATTCTGCTGTAACATCCTAAAATAAGGTGGCCCTGAAGCCAGCAGCGTGCATAATCCTAATACTGAATGTAGTGGGATAAATATATTTTTAAAAAATGAAATACCTTTCCACGATGGAAAACCCTAAAGTATGTAGATTTCATTTTTTTAAATTTCACCAAGGAGTTATTCTGCTAATGAACTGTGAGAGTGAAGTTTGAACATTACAGTATTTGTCAACAAATATGTTTTCCAGCCCGTTTTGTTTATCAGCTAATTATTTGATTCATATTGGCAGTAAGGTAGAATTACAAGACAGCAATTTTATTTTTCAGTGATTTTCTATGAGTCCCTTTAAATCTTCAGGCTGACTACCTCGAAATACCTCAAAATTTAAAAAAAAGTTGTTTGTTATGTTTATTAACTGCAGGAGAAAAAATCATAGCTTGGCAGGTTAGTTTGGTAATGCTATATATTCTTAATATCCAGATAAACTTCTAATCCTACTGAATTCTTTTTTTTTTGCTTCAGTCATATCAGTTGACATTTAGATCCCGAAGTTACTTGCATTTAGTATAGAAATAAATAAACCTTTTTATCAGTTTTCAATTGAATGTTTTTCATTTTTTAAATCTCTTGTTCTTTCATTATGAGAAACAGTAGATAACTCAAAAGTAGATTTTTTTTTTTTATTGTCACAAAAAAGTCCATTTTTGTTACTTTTCAAACCTAGAAGTCCTGTTCTTTTCAATCTCTCTTCCTATGGAAATTTTCCTCATATATCCAATAACATGGCACTGAATTACACAACGATGAACTGAAACAGGCTGTTTCCTGTTGTGCAAATAGCTTTGATGAGTGGCTGTGCCAATACCATTGACTATCAATTGTCAGTTTATATCGAGTACGTGGGATTCAGGGTTAATGGATGGAATAGACAGTCTTCCTGGTAGGAAAAGGCCAGGAGGGATTTGCCAATCTAATTTTGGAGCGGATGGTAAGTGGCACTGTTGAAGGGGCGACGTTCCAAATTCTTTCAAAGAAGTAATTGTTGAACACTTTCTCAATAAGCCATCTCTTGTTTCTGATAAACTCACCAGTGTTTGTTCTGCCTCTCCTTTTCCTGACAGGAGGATCAGGCTAAGCAGCACCAGCATTATCTGAGCCTTTTGCCTCTCTTAACCTGAGAGGTTGTTGCATGTTGTGAGAACCCTGTGGGAGTGGTGCTAGCCAGGCTGTTTGATAACACTGCAGAGGGTCACGTTGGTCGTGCTGGAACCCTAGGGACTGAGGCAACTGGGCACACCAAGTTTGTCTGTTGTGGAGGTGCACATGCTTTCCAAGAGAACAGAACCTCGGTGACCATGGTCTTAGCACAAGCTCCATGTTGGGCTGTAGTTGTCCTAAGCCCTTCCCTGGGATCAATAACACCTTTGGTGTGTCTTGTTTCTGTTCCCACTCCTGTCATTTTCTGGACCCTGTCAGCCTCAAGCCAGCTCCTAGCTGAGGAACTTCCAGGTGTTTCCTTCAGCACCACCTCCACCTTTCTCCCTCAGCCTGTGATGGTGGCCCAGTGCCCCTCCAACCCCCTTCCCTTTTCTATGTGCTTTCCCCATCACTTGTGACTCCCTCTGGCATCTTTTTCTCCACTGAGTCCCACAGCAGCTCTTTATTTTGGATTGTAACAGGAACATTCAGATATACGGGACTAGTGCACTGTAAGTAGCTTGGGAGCTGCTTCTCAGAAGTGTTTAGATGTTGTCCGGGCATTTGGTAGGACCAATAACCTTGGTTGTTGCTTTGCCTGCCCAAAAATCGACCTTTATGAAATTCTGTGTCCAAATTATGAATACTCACTTCTTCCAAAACTCTTCCTTCTCCTGAAGTAGGTGAGAAAATCACTCCTGTGGCTGTTTACTATTTACAGGAATGTCAAAAGTAGTCTTGACTAAAATGTAGACATTAGCAGAGACAGTTCTACAGTGGACGTTTGATTGGTATGGACATTTGATTTAACTTCCTAGCACCTTGGTTTTCATTCATAACCTCAGATCTCTGGATGTTTAATTTATATGTATGGATGCTTGGGAGATGGGGAGTTTCCTCTGTGGTAAACTGACTTCAGGCTGAGTGTGGTTGTTGATTTTTGTTGTAACAACAATGAAATTCCATTATGCAGATACCATTTCTCAAACTTTGATCTGACATGAGTAAAATAGTGATGCTGAATTAATTTAAAGCCATGGCTTCTGGCTCCTATGTTGTATGTGTGAAGAAATGTCCATAGGGTATTTTTTCCTATGGACATAAATGAATTTGTGGTTCCTATATTTCACTCTGGGTTTATTGCCTTAAATATAGCACACAGAGAAGCATAAAGGCCAGAGGAGAAACATAAAAATGTCGCTATCAACCCTTGTATGACCCTGCTAAAAGTAGTTACAGGAGTGGCCCTTCAGTGCATCCTCTCAGGCTTCCTAGTTCTGAGCAAATATTCTTATAAGGATCACTAGAAAGAGGAGTTACTGTACAGAAAATAAGTGTGTGTCTGTGTGTGTGATAGAGGCAGTCAGGGAAAGTTTTGTAAAAGTAGTATTTTAAGTCTTCTGTAATTTGCAGCAAATCAAACCACGTTATTGTGTGAACAATATGTAAAGGGATAATATTATAAATGCACGCTACAGATTTGCATCTGCATACCCAAAGAAAGAAAATTTTATTCAATCCCATAATTTTTCTCATCCAATTGCTCATTTCAAAATCTCACTTCTCTTACATCTGTCACTATAGTATCTGAAATATGAATATACATTCAGACAGCAATATCTTGGTAAACTGCAGAGAGGTTTCTGCTCTTCCCCAGACTGTGGCAAAAATAGGTGTTTGATAAAACTGGGGGAAAAAAGTCTTCTTTTGCTTTAGAATTTTTCCATTTTTATTTTACTGATAACTGCTCTAATGTTTTGCTTTCTGTTGGTTTTACTTCTTCTTTTGCCTCAACTTGTTTTTCCAGTAAAGAATAAAACAGAGCTGTGGGGTACAGCAAAAGAAAGCAGGGAAAGAAGCAAGATTTACTCATCCCTAATTTTGACATAAATCTTCAGAGAAAAGAGCGAATGAATGAAAAAGTTTGTCCCAGAGCTGTCAAAGGAAAACATTACTGGAAGCTGTTACAATTTTTGAGGAATTTGAATCATCACCACTTGCAAGGCAGCAATCAGCTGCATTCGCTTAGCAATGCAGTGAACTGAGGTTTCTTTTTCCTGACTGCTGATGCTGAATTACTGGCACTGTTCGACTACTTTCTGAAATACTCCATTCCTAAGGCACAACATTTTTTGAGATCCAAAATGCAGTGATTATTTCTGTAGATTAGATTTATTTGAAATACCCTGGTGGAACTCATTGTTTTGGTACAGAGGTCTCATCTGATCCCTGCTTTTAACATGCACATTCCTAAATTGAGAAACCCATTGTTCTGCCTTAAACCATTAAGGACACAGATTAAACTATCCAAAACCAAAGCACTTAATGGGGAGTAGCCTTCAAAACATGTATACATGTGTTTGTGCTTAGGAAGCGTCTGTATTTTGTGCCACCCAAAGCTTTATTATTTTTAAGGGGTGAGAATCGTTATTTCTGAAAACAAAGCGTGAGGGGGATGCGAGGTGGCACTGCTTACTGAGATCTTTGCAAAAGTACATGACTCAGAAATTTCAGTGTCCTCAGAGTTGCCAATGCATGGATTGCTGCAGGCAGATGTGTATGTATGCAAGGGGACTTAAAATGTTTGGTTATATATGTTTAAGAGCATGTGATTTTATAGGTAGAACACATTTGTTTTTCACAACTAAAATCTATTAGAATGCAAAGTGCCCTTTGCTGGACACAATGGGGAATTTTAAACAGAGGAAAAGTTTTTGAGTGCTGCAACAGCTTAATGTGCAAAACCAGCAGATAAACCTTTTTATGCTTCGCCTTGCCCTGTGACGTTTGAAATATCCTGCTCACAGCCATCCTTACCTTGCCTTTTTCTAGCGTTATATGTGACATGAAACACTTCCATCCTGAGGTGGGTCCTTGACAGTCTTTAATATGACAAAATGATTTGGGCTTCCTGTCATTCAGCTTAAATCACTTTTCTACCCACGCATAAAAAAAGCTCCAGCGCAGTCCTTGATGGCCTCAAGAAAAACACGGCTGGTCCCAGCCTAACCCTCAGCTGCATGGCACTGCATTGTCATCATAATTGGATGTGATAGATTTTCACTCTGCCTTACTAAAATTTTGTTTGTAATTGAGTAAATGTGCCACTTGCAGTTGAAAATAAATTAGCCCAGAGCAACAGCAGCTTGAGTGTTTTTTAAAAGTGTGTGTGTGGGCTTTTTAAATACACACACACACACACACACATACACACATACATATAAATACATATAAGTATAAATATAAAGATAAATAAAATAGAACAGGTCAAGTGCGTAGCTAGGATTAGAAAAATATCCCTTTCTTTGTTAAATGGCGTCCTGAACTCCATTTTCTCTATGTGTGTTGTACATTTTCCCCCTCAGAGAGGGTGAAAACATAAAAGCAATACAGCAGACTGCAGCATGGGGGAGGGTTTCTTTCCTTCCTCACACTTTCTACTTTTGTCAAGCCACCTGAGAAGTTGATATGAGAAGGGCATTTTATAATAAAGACATTACTCTGACAGCAAATACAAATGAAATAAAATTGGCCTAAGGCTTTGATGCCTGAACCTGAATGGAGAGCTGAGACTTAGCAATGCACTAGTTTAATACACCAGAGAAATAGAACCAGAATAATTTGCAATGCAGGATGATGAAAGAAGAAAATATAACAAACCCAGAGATTAAAATAGAGTTTCCAGCCTGTGTATATTCGCATTTTGTACTCAAGTTGACCCATAAACATTGCAAGAGAAGCAAATATGCACTTTTCTCTTCTTTTGGAGCAAAGCTGTTTGATGTGTGGGGATACCACGTCAGGATCTCGACCTTGAGACTCCAGAGGGAAGGATCTCAGGCTCTCACAGTTTTGGATGAAGTCTTCTTCATGGACATCTCCTGACTCTAGAAATAGCCACCACCAGCCCCATTAAGCCATTGCGCTGGTCACTGAGCAGGCACATGGGCTTTGTGGTGGAAGAGAAGGAATCCTTGGGAGAAAGAAGTCACTCACAGGGCACCTCGTGCATGCCACTGATGCTCTTTCCCCCCGTACATGTGTACACACATCCCTAGCTTTCCCATGATCCAATTACTTTCCTCAGTGTAAAAACTCTCAAATTAAGGATTTTTTTAGGTTTCGTGCTTGTACAGCATTTATAACCAGAAGAGATCCTATGTGTTGCCACAGTGCAAAAAGAAAAAATAGCTGGGGGCTTGAAGACTGAATTGTTTCACATTAACATAGGGGTCTGTTTATTTTCATATCCTCCAGTAGACCTCGTTTATTGGTCTCTAATGTTTCTTAGGTTCGTATGACCCAAATATGAATTGTTTGACTTTTTTTGCAATAGGCATTTTGGCAAGAACTGAATTCATTTTATGGTATTAAGTCAGCTGTAGAGAAAAATAAATAAATTGCTGAAGTATCAGAGCCAATTATGGGCACTGGTTCATGTGCTGGATTCTGCATTTCTCTTTTGGATATTTAAATGATTTCAATGCACAGGCCCAGTCATTCCAAGTCTTTGGATGTATTTAAAGCAATTGAAAATCCCTTTCAACACAAAAGTCAAAATAATCTTATAGCCCCTTGTCCTGGGGTGACTGTATGATACTGTATTCCCTATTGTCTGGGAATACCGGGACACCGCTTTAACAAATACTGGTGGTTACCTTTAAGATTGTGGCATAATGTAAGTTTTAACATAAAATTCGACTTGCTGGTAAAGGAGTGTTTAAGTTACACAGGAAAAGTGACATAAAGTACAAGTAATAGCAACAACTACTTTTTTTTTTTAAAAAAAAACAAACCATGGTTCAAAGACTACACTATCCTCATCTCCTGGCATAAGTCACTTCAGGTTCTTCAGATGTAGAGCTTGATTGAAACAGAGAGTGATTTGCAGGAAATAAATATAAGTCATACAGAATTATACAGGTTTTTCCTAAAGGGAGACTTTGCTATCATACAAACTACCCTTAGGAAGGAAACGAACAATTTAAATAAACCAGTCATTAATTTACATCTAACTCATAAGTCTGAATCCTCCAAGTCATTAATTTTGGGTGGGAAGGGCAAGAGTACTGCTCTTGTCTGATTCTGTCTGTAGAGTAAGAAGATAGTGCTGCTATCTCTTTCATCGGGAATTTATGTACATTAGAAAAGCAATAACTTTTTCACAAGTATACCAACTATCACAAGTAAACAGCTTCTTCAAGCCTGATGGCAAAACCTCCAGCATGCCAAAGCAGCAGCGCACTTATTTATTATCATATAGAGTTTAACCTGCTTTTACACTAACTGTCTGATTTCCTGCCTTTCACACAGATATAAAAAAATCGAGGCTAGGGTGTAAAGGAAGGCGAAGCTTGTAAGCAAGAGCTGGCCAGCTGGTGATGGAGGTTATTAACTGAGGACAAAGCAGACATTTACAACAGTGGCACAGAAAAGGGAGAATTAAACAGAGATCTTCAGTAATGTTTTTCTCTTTCAGAAATATCACTTTGTCTACACCCATTCAAACACTTGGGGAGAAGAAAGAAGAAGTAATATGAATGTTTAGGCTTCCCCTAGGCATTTTCCATGCTCTAGATATCCCGACTGTAGCAGAGTATCCTAGCTCATCACTGAACAACGTCTCAAATATGCCCTTCCCCTCACTGGCTGGAGGGACTAATTTATGAAGAGAGATTAAAAGAATTAAATATAGATAGCTTCGCTAAGTGAAGACTACAGTGGGACAAAAGAATAGCCTGCAAATACATAGAGGGGGTAAATTCCTGAGGGAGGTGAATTATTTAGGACAATAGGAGTGGGTTTAACTAAGAGTAATGGGATTAAATTAAGAATAGGAAAAAATTAGGGTGAATATAGAAAAGAATCCTTCTTGACAGCTAGATCAATTTGGCCATGGACAACTGTCCCTTGGGAAGTGATGAAAGACCCATCGTTTGGTACATTTGGAGGCAGGCTTTGACAAAACATCATTTAATGCACTATGGGAAACCACTCGCAGGGAAATATGTGAGAGGAGTTGATAGGTATTCTTGGTCTCCTCAATCTTTCTGTAAAAAATTTCATCAAACCAACCCTCCAACTCAGCACATCACCTTGGTCATCATCTCACTTGGACCACATGGATCCACATCTCTGCGTGAGAGCCACACCACCACCATCCCCTTGCCCAGGTGGAGCCTGGTAAATCCTGCAAGCTCTTCTCTTGGCCCGCGTTCATTTGGCAGGTCAAGATGCAAACGATGGCCACCTCCATCACAGGGCTCCTTCTGTACTCTCAGATGCCAATTTATCCTTTCCCTCCCATTTAATTGTACATCGCCCCATGGAGGCGCTGCAGCAATTTTTTCATTTTTAAAATCCTCCAGCGCAGATGGCTTCATGTTGGGAGCCCCCCAAAACTGCAAGTGTTTGAAACGCCTCCCTCTCTTTCCAGCGTGTTTCAGGAAGATAGTGCTTGTAGCCACCATTAGTGAGAGCAGTAAGCACTGCAGCATAAGATACATTACCTTTGAGTTTTGTGTTAGATATAAAAAGGTGGTGATGGCTTCATCTTACATCTAGGAGGAGCAAAGTGGTTTCTGTACCTAGCTGCGAGATTCTCTACCCTGTCCTGTGCCTGGGCATAAGAAGCAGATACAGTACAATAAAGTTTGTAGATAAGTTTATTATATTTAAAACTGCATTACATAGAGACTTGGAGTCTATCACTTTTAAAGAAGTGGGGCAGAGAACTACACTCTACATGGCTTTGCTGTGCATTCAGGCCCTCGAAACAGGAGACATGTTGTGATAGAAAGGTGTGGCTTTCCAGATGCTTATGACTTCCATCATGCTGAGGAGCTCCATTTTGGCGCCTTAAAATCCTTAAACCTTCTTAGTTGAGACATAGAATGTTTCCATATTACATGGAATGTTTCCGTATTACCCCTGCAAATCTCTCTCACGCGAACTCTCACTATGACCCCGTCAACTCCTGATGACTGTGCCGCCACCCTGAGGGATAAATGCCCCAGGGAAAGGCAGCTTTGAGAAGGAGCAGTCTCACACAAAATGAATTCAGAAACTCTAGTTTGTCATTTTGCCCTTCTTTTGCAGGGAAAAAATACCCACCATCAACAAAAAAACCCACGCTAGTGATTTCTTTTGACTTAAACTGGGCATTCAAAAAGCTGTTTTTATTAATGAATCATATTAAGCCATCAGTGAAAGGCTCCCTGACTCTGTTTAAATAACAGGCTATGATTCCTCCCTCCCGCACCCCCCTTCCCTTTGGCTCCACTGCTATTAATTGAGGAGTTTCTTTGTTTCTTTTCTAATGAAGCTAACAGAACACATCTGTCAGGTGCTTGTATTCTTCACCCGTCTATAGTATGTAATAGCCCAGCTGGAGGCTATAATGCTACACAATACCCCTGGCCGTTACAGCAACTATTTATTCCTGGGCTTTTCCTCAGATAGGGATTTGAAAAAAGTCTGAAATTTGGGCCTAATTGCTATTTACACAGCGATAGACACCTGTTCTAGCTGAGACACTGGCTCATGAATCCCACACCTGAGACCTTAGGGAAAGGGAAGGGGAAAATTTCAAGCAGCTGCCAGTCCGGTTCAGAAACAGAGAGCTTTTCTACGAGATATGTACGTACAGTACATAAATCCGTGCCTGCATATGCCATAGCTACTGTTTCACAGCCAAATGTTCATTTAAAGGCTTAACATACGCTGGTTGTGTGGACACATGTACACAACCGGGAGGAAAGAGTTTTCTGCCTTTGCTTCTACGTTTTTATTGGACTCTCCCAAATTCCTGGTGCCAGGATTTATTTCTCCAAAGATCTGTGGCTGCGGGTTGCTGCCAGCCACCGAACTTCCACTCTTGCTTCATGTTGTGCAGCACAATCGCTCCATTTTCCCCTTGTTTATGCAAAGGATCCTGCTCTTCCTCTTTGTTTTCGTTCAGGGGAGCTTTTCTTGCCCATGTGCTCCTGAGGAGCAGTAGTCCACGGTGGAGACTTTGTTCTCATAAGGCTGCTAACAGTGAAGGAGCAGTGTAAAGCCATACATGAATCTAAGTTAGCAGCCTCTCCAATGCAGTTAAGAGCAAAAATTGATTAAAATGCAACTAGCTCATAAAACTCCCTGTTTATTACCTCAGATATGCGTCAGACACAGAGCTGAAGAAAAGGTTTCTTTCCTTTTCTCTCCTCTCCTGGTCATTGTCATTCCTCCCCCACTGTATGTTTCTGTCATTCTTCCCCCACTATATGTTTCTGTTTTGTGCCAAACAGCCCCATTCATTAGGTGTGGGACAGAAATAAAATGTTATTGCCCTGCTACCTTATCAGATGACAATGTCCTCTGCTGCTGCCAGGGAGAGGAGCTGGGGCGTCTGCTTTTTACAGAACTTTTCCCTCCAGTCAGGGGGGGCCCTCTGAGATTTTCACTCAAGACCTCTCTTTTGTGGAAAGACCTTTAATTCAGGCTGTTTCTTAAATCCAGCAATGCTCTGTCATCCCAAGCCCACCTTCATAACATTTTTGTTTTGGGGGAGGAGGGGAGGGGCAGGAGAAGGGGTTGAATAATTAACTGGAGAAATTGGTTCTTATGTCATGCAAAAGACTTCTGAGAGCTGCTGAACATCAAATGCAAGAAGGGAAGGTGAGGAATAGGAAGGTTAATAAATGGATTTTTTAAAAAAAGTGAGAAAAGCTCACACAAAGGATGAAATAAGAGTACTGAGCCAAGCGAAATTTTTAGAGGCTTTTAAAAACATGTATATCAGAAACAGAAGGATAAGTCAAGGAGCTAGCAGTGCTTTTAAGGTGGGGTGGGGCACCCAGATTGGTGAGAGATGAAGGGGATACTGCTAATATTAATTATTTGCCGCAGGGCTCGCAAAAGCACTTCAGTAGCTGAGGACAAAAACAGAAATTCATTTCCCAGAGGAGAAAGAAAGAAGTAGTGAGTGATCCCAGGGTCATTCCAGGACAGGTGATAATGAAATTAGAGTTAATGAAGATGAAGAAGACTCCAGAGCCAGATGAGCCTCCATTCCAAGATTATGAAGCTGATGCTGATAATAAATGCTCCCTGCACATGAAGAAGAACCTTAAAGGTAGATGGAAACCATGTCTGCATCTGATTTAACAGGAGCTCTAGGATAATAATAGACATTAACCTTTTCCTTCTAAAGACTGAAATTTTAGTATCTACTGAGTACCTAGGAGCACAGACTCACCCTGATAATGCTGTTAATGTACCTTCTCAGTCTATGGAATAGACTCCAGATTAAAGGGAAGAGGTAATACAGGATGGATTAGATATAATTTCCTTGCTTTTTGGCCCTCTATGTCACTGGGACAACTTTCTGATGAAACCAAATCCTTGATCTCTAGTAGAAGTGAACCTATATATACACACGTATAGGCATTTACATTCCTCACTGATGAAGCTGTACATGATTGTGAATATAAACCAGAAGAAACAAGATGAAAGGAAACAAAAATAGTCTATTTCAGAGACAATAAAGTGACAAGGAGACAGCTCTGATCCACCACTGGCTTTTTCCAGGGTGATTTAGGGAGATTCTGCCTCCAGCTGCAGGCTAACCTGTAGATAAGGATGCAGTGAGTGAGTCTTCACTGTGGTGACACTGATTTCGACTGCCTGAAATAATTTCATATTTAATAAAGGGGCAGCTTTGGGGTTGTGCTGCTTGTTCTGCTGCTTGTGTAGCCCCTCAGAAATGTGTGTGGTTACTTAACATCCACAAAGAGGAGACTTTGGGTCTGTGATCCTCTCTGAATTACACTCCTGCTGATTCATATCCCATGTCTAGCAGAGCACGCAGCTTTTCACCATTTTTAAGTGCCATGACAGGATGTTAGTATCCTACCAGTCTCATCCATGTTTCACCATCACGATGCTTTTTCTGCTTTGTTCAGTATTTGTGGTTTTTTCCTCAGTACCAGACTCATCCATGGCTCCTCTCTATTTATGCCTCTACACACTTCATTTCACCTGGTTTCATATATGAACTCTTTCTTAAATTTTTATTCTTAACACCATTGTATGTGTTGTAGATCAAATCATCTTCCTTCCCATTTCTGTTGCTACAGATGTCTTCACCTTAGCTACAATAAGCTGGTCAACAGGGCAATCCCTTGAAACACCTTTCTACTGCGAAGGTTTTGCAGGAGAGTTCCTTGATTTTTTTAATTTTTCTTTTTTTGTAATCAAGTAAAATGCTTTTCAATTGAGAATAAAAACATTATGCTTTTGAGTAAATTGTAGTTATCCTCTCATAAATCAGGTTTTTGTACAATGCTGCCTCAAAACTTCTTTGTTGTCTAGGTAAATAATGCTCAGTGGTCTTCCTCTCATTGATTCTGGCTGTTACTTCTTGAGTGATTTCTCTCAGCTTTGTTGGCCGCAATGTTCTTCATTAAAGATATGCCTGTACCTTTGGTTGGACCAAGCCCCACTGAATATTGCATTACTACAGCTCTGTGTGGTTGGTATCTTCCTTGTTGTGGAATTCGAATTTACAGCTGTGAGAGGTTTGTTTTCCAATTAGTTGCACATCTGAGTTTAGCAGTCTGTGATGCTCACCTTGTTCTCCTCTGTTATTTCTCTAACCAAAGTGATTATAATCAGGAAAACATAGTTGTCAGTGATGCCTTAGGTTTTAACTTCTATATTTTTCAAATCCTGTACTGCCTAGTGTGTAACTCTGAAGTTTCTTGTAGCCTGTTAATTCTCATGCTAAGATAGACATAACAAAGCCTCTCTGGGTTTGATTTCCAGGGACACCCAATCTGTCCTAGGCCCAAAATGTGTAAACCAACATCTTGAGAAGGCGGGTAAGCTTGGAGAAATTACATAGTTAGCTAAAGTTTTAATTGGCAAATTTATGCTGATATGCAAATGGACCAAACCTATAAGAGTGTGAAGAACTTGTGACTCGGTGTCCATCTTGGAGGTCCTTTTTGGATGTGCCCTTTGGCTCCCCAGGGTGTGCCTTTGAAGGCTTTTCAAATAAATACCGACCTTTATTCCCTTACTTCTGTCTAGTCTCTGTTTCTAGGTAGCCACTTCAGGCATCATCAGGGTGCCATTCTGGCTTTATTAAATTTGTCTTATTCAAAGTTCAGGGTGAGTAGCACTGGCCTCAGTACATGTAAAGAATTTTGTAGGCAAGCAATGCGTGTTTGCAGTCTGTGTGATACCATCATCACTTTGGTTTGGCTCATTATTAATGGGTGAAGTTCTAGGTATAAAGGAAAGAAGAAGTTAATGCATTTCAAAAGTTAAGTGTTTATGAAAGCTTTTAGTTCCTATTTGTCATCAGTCAGAATAATCAGCAGCAGCGGTTTGTTTCCAGCTCTGGCTGGTTCTCAGATTTCTGTCTAAACTTAGCTAAATTTGAATGGCAGGTTACTTTCAACCTTTCTGCCACATTCTTTTTAACAACAAAGTGTAAAAGAAGCCATTTGGTGTTTCAGAAATTTTAAAGTTAAGAGAAATACTTTGCAAGACTTAATAATGATTTAAAACTCAGCCAATTCTGATGATTATTGCAATATTGTCTTGCTACCTTTGTTGAAAAACACTTAACCTTTGAGAAGTCCTGCTTATTTTCAGCAGCGCTACACCCAAGATCAAGCACAGTTAGTTTTGGAGAGGGAGAATTTAATACTGTATGCTTTGATCTTCCTCTGTGAAATGTCGTCAGACCAACATTTATGCCTGTTATAATCCAAAATACAGAATATACAAACACATCCAATAGCATATATATGTGTGCCTAAACCTAAAGCATGTATATCTAAGAAACAGGTCTCCTGAAATCAGTGAGACTGTTCCCAGATAAAGGCATTGCACAAGGTATGCAAAGATCACAGATTTCAGAACTTTTAAACCCAGCTCTAGAAATCAAAGGAAAAATAGGTGGGAAGCGGGCGATGAGGACTTCTTTGGGCTGTGAACTCTTTGGAGCCAGGGTCTCACCACACTCTGTGTTTGCACACTGCCTTGCACAATAGGATCTTTTTTCAGGCTGGCTCTTAGACACAACAGTAGCAAAAATGATTAACACTGACAACATATTTTACTGGGGCTCTTGGGGTCAGTCCTTCCCACGTGTGACCGTCTGGCCACACAGACCATCTCCTTCTCACCAGGAACTGCAAAACATCCTTGTGGCCAAGACAGTAATTTCTTATAGACAAAATTAATGTTGTGAGAGTATTTAGTGTACTTTAAGCTGCCTTTTAATCCTATTTAGCAGGTGGAGACAAGAAAGAGGTTTAGCACTATGTGAACCATCTGTTCTCAGTGGACTACCAAAAGTCTGGAGCAACTGAGTTGGGCTGTTGGAGACACTTCCAGATGTTGTCATCCATTTGAATGATTTTGTGGAATAATAGTGCAATTCAGATGTGATCGAGCTACATCTGAGTTCTAAAGGCAAGAAACTTGCCTATACACGATATACATATTACACAGTGGCTTGGCACAGTCCAGCAGTTTATTTTACATCCAGCATTTAACCTCTTTTCCCCCCAAGGTACAAATGTCAGTACTGGATTTTCTCTGGTTGACTGAATGTGTCACAGAGCAGATTAACCACTGGCAGTGAGAAAGGACTTCCACTTGCCAAAACTAAATTTCTCACAAATGGATCAAAAGTGTCTGAGGTACAGAAAAGAAGCAAGGCAGGAAATCTTGCCAAATTTAGTCATGATGGTTCATTAAACTGAACTTAAGACCTCAGTATATGTACTTTAGCTAGAAGCTCCGGCTTTCAGCTGGCAGGATGTAGAGGCTTGTGTGTGCCCATGTCTGTGTGTGCAAATACACGTACACCTGGGGATGAGGTGGCAGGGCAGTAGCTAATGAGACAGATGAAGCTAATACTCATCATAGCAGAGTTCCTCAAAAGCCCATTACTCTCTTGGCTATGTCCATTTTCACAGTATAAACTGAATTTCCCCTCACTCTCCCAGGAATGTTGCTGTTCCACCACTTAATGTTGAGCTTTGCTAATTGCAGAGCAGTGTTCGAGGCATGTGGGCTGGGGAAGGATCTGGTCCCTGTGAGCCAGGCTGGGTGGAACATTTGCTGCTGAGGGAGCACTGGCTGCCTCTCCATGCTGGGTACAGCTGCTAACACTCCTGGATGTCTGAGTGCCTGAAAAAATATGTCTCCTCCCCCCCTCCCTAAACCTGAATGGCATCTGTTAGTCCAGTTTAAGGAATCTCTGTTTTTGTTTACGTGATAACATTGGCTGTGTGGTGTAGTCGACACGTTGGAAAGAAGTGATGCCATCCAGAGGGACAGGCTTGAGAGGTGGGCCTGTGTGAACTTCACGAAGTTCAAAAAAGCCAAGGTCCTGCACCTGGATTGGGGAAATCCCAGGTACAAATACAGGCTGAGGGATGAATGGATTGAGAGCAGCCCCGTGGAGAAGGATTTGGGGATGTTTGTGAATGAAAAGCTGGACATGACCCAGCAATATGCACTTGCAGCCCAGAAAGCCAATTTCATCCTGTGTGGCCAGCAAGATGAGGGAGAGGATTCCCTCCATCTACTCCGCTCTCTTGACACCCCACTGTGGGGTCCCATCATAAGAGGAACATGGACCTGCTGGAGCCAGTCCAGAGGAGGGCCACAAAGATGATCAGAAGAAGTCTGGAGGACCTCCCATGAAGGCAGGCTGAGAGAGCTGGGGCTGTTCTGCCTGGAGAAGAGAAGCTCCCAGAAGATCTTACAGCACCTTCCAGTACCTGAAGGGCCTGCAGGAGAGCTGGAGAGTGGCTTTTCACAAGGGCATGTAGTGACAGGACAAGAGGGAATGGATTCAAACTGACAGAGGGTGGGTTTAGGTTAGATACTAGGGGGAAATTCTTTACTGTGACGGTTGGGAGGCCCTGGAACAGGTTGTCCAGGGATGTGGAAGCCCCATCCCTGGAAGTGTTCAAAGCTAGGCTGGATGAAGCTTTGAACAGCCCAGTCTAGTGGATGGCATTGCTGCCCGTGGCGAAGTGGTTGAAACCAGATGATAAAAAGTTCCCTTCCAACCCAAACCATTCCTTGAATCTATGGCATGTTATTTAAGTTAGCTCAGCTCACCTTGGATTCAGTTCTTGGTGGAAAACTTAATTGACCTTGTTATTTATTATTCTTTCAATTTTTCTGCTCTCTGCAAATCCCAGTGGCAATAACTTTATATGTTCTTCTGGTTCGCTGATTCTTTTTTTTTCCTTGGTATCATTTCAGAGGCCTTTATCAGTTTTCCACTTCTGTGGTTTTTAAGTTTTACATGTTTATTGCCTTGTTAATTATCATAAAAAGGGTAGGAGAGGAAAGAAAGGGAAGAAAAATAGGATACACATGCTTCTGTTATTAATATATAATGGATGCAGTAATGTCCCAATTGTTCACCACCAAGTATTAGCATCCACAACAGTGGATTGCAATGCAATGTGTTGCCGAAGTGTGGTGACTGCAAGGTTCAAAGCACAGATCTGTTTTCTGTTTCCTTTGACTTTACATGGCTGTTCACTGGGAAATAATTGCAAACACAGGCATCTAGCAGGCTATGGAAAAGGGTAAACCAAAGAGCTGTGGGTCTGATTTTTCCAGGCTGCTGGAGTACATATGTAAGGTCAGAAGTGGTGTTACTGGATGTTAAAAAACATCAAAAATTAATAAATATTTTAAAATTAGTAATTCTATAAAATTCAAACTAGAAGAGTTTTTAAAGCTGGCCAAGACTTTCTTATCTCTAAAAGGTGAGGGACCTTCAGTAAAGTAGCATAAGGTCAATATTGAAAGAGAATCCTTACTCTGTCCAGATGATTGAAATTACTTTTAACTTGAAGAAGATTCTGGACCAGTAACATCAGGGTTGTTACTGGCATCAATACATGGTAAAATGAATATGGAAACTATGTAATGGCTGATTTTTTCCCTTTTTTTAAAGACAAACTTGGTACCTTTCAGTGGCAAGATTTCATGTGAGATGGCTAAAAGTACCCGTAGTGTCATGGTGAGCAATTATAAAGTGCTTGACTTCATGCTTGATCCAATTTGTTTGGTTCAGGACTGTCATTCCACAGAAGCCCAAGGTGGTTCAGCTGGACAGGCAGCGGAGCAGGACATGGGGAACTTACACCAAATCTTGCTGCATCCAGACCATGTCTCGGATGGAAATTTCTTGTCTTATCTGAAAAACATGAGTTGATCCAAAATCAGTAGGGCAAGAGTGAAATTGATTGAGTTTTTCTTTTCAAATAACCTAAAAGCAACTGTATCACTACTCTACGTGAGGTGGTATATTGGAGTGAAGTAGTAGTATACATGGTAGATTGTAATGACATTTTTGTGACAGACAGAGTCAAACCACTTGACAGATCCAATAATTTCATGGAAAATCAGTATCTAGGTGATCCTAAAATGATCTAATGAGGACATCCCTGCCACTGAAGGCACAAAAGGTGCAGCAGTCTGATCCTGGCAGTCTGCAGCTAGGTCAAAGGTTGTGAGCAGCCCAGAACTCTTCCTCGGGGTACTGAGAAGTGCAGAGGGAAATGTTGGAGCAATGCCCTTTCCATTCAGGTTAATTTTTTTCAGTTCCATGTCTATGTCAGGCTGACAGCCAGCAGGCAGCTGTGTTACTAACAGACTGTCTGGATAGTATCTGTTCCTCAGGAGCGCTGATTTGCAAAGTTTTACCAAAGTCCTGAATATAGCATAAGCAGGAAATACCACCCTGAAAGGTAGAAGTGGTGTATTTGTTAGAGAATGCAAATGAAATTGTCAATATAAACGAGAGGGGGATATGGCCAATAGTTAGGAGCTGCTCCAGGAGCACGAGTGAGGACAAGGAGGTCATCTCATGCAAGACAAGAGGAAACTCAAAGCAAGAAACTCTGGCGTAAACCAAGAAGTCCAGCCCTGGAAGAGCAGCCAAGGTGACTGCCTCCACTGGATGTGTCTAGTCCAAACAGCTGGTGCAATATTGCAGGATGTGACAGGTTCTCAAGTCCCGATGCCTTCGGGGAGAACTTGAGCAAAGGGCACTGTAGCTCTGTGCAGACCCAAGCACTTGGTTTCCTCCACACAGGGGTGCAGGAGGTGGTGCTGGGGAGAAGATCTGTTTTAGAGTAGGGAGAAATGAGATCCAGCCCTCTCTGGTGTTGTCTAAATTAGCTGAAGTTTGACCTTGAGATGTAGTATGACATTTAGTTCTTGTGTGGCTGCTTGCAGGTTTGCAATTAAATGTTTGACCCTGAATGAACAATACATGAGGGAGCTTTTCTGCCTCCAGTTTTTATCCATCATGTTGCTTTGCAATAAACATGTCTGGTGTAATCTGTTGCTGAAAACTGAGGTATGGTTTGTAGGGAGGAATTAGTGTAAAAGGCAGCTCTAGTGCCTGTCACCCAGCATGAGCTGAACAGGTCTCACAAGCAGAGATGTGCTCTCTGCCAGCCTGCCTGCCATACCAAAATAGCGCCAGGGAGCTGCTTGTTGCAGATGTCTTTGACCTCCTGCATGGCTCTTTCACAAGGGGGCTGGTCCAGGTCCTACAAGCTCTGAGCACTGTTCCTCAGAGGAGCTGCAGTGCTCAGGGGTTTGCTGTGCCTGGTCTGCAAGGAGAGCCCTTCCCTCTCCCAGTGCCATTAGCCCTGCTTTTCCATCAGCATTCAGCTTGCATGTGAAAAAATTTATATTGATAACTTAAAAAGTCAACATCAATGACTGGAGTCAGAGCAATAAAAGTGAAGTGCATGGCTGTTGCCAGGCTTCTTTCTCGCTCCTTGGTGTTCTGGCTCCAGCATTCAAGCGATAGATTTAAATATAAAACAGATCATTAACGGCTGGCTCAACATCTGCTAATATTATTTTCCTTGCATTGTCTGTGCGTCTTTGTTTATCTCACTGTGCTACTTTGTTTTTCCCCTCTTATAATAAGGATCATTCCTTTATTTTAAAGCACCGCATCAATTTTCAATTGCTTGGGCTCTTGGAGCCTCCCACGCTTTGCCCACATGCTTGCACCGCACGAAGAGGTGGAGAAACAAAGAGAATGCGAAGCGTGGGATGATTGTTGCTTCAAAAAACAGTAATTAAGAATCTGTTAGAAAAATAACAACTGAGTTTAATAAGAGCTTAACTTAGCTGCGTGAGCTGGACAGAGAGAGACTCCTGGGCTGTCTCACAGAAACCAAGCAGCTCGACTCCTCAGGAGTCTTTCAAGTGACATTGAAGTGGATTCATGGAACTCCAGTAAGAGGCATTGTTCTTGTTTCTATTGGAGAAATTACTTGCCTTTTTCTTTAGAAAGAAATTATAATAACCAGCACTGTGACAAAAAGTCAAATACAAAAAGTGAAAACTTTGGTATAAAATCTACCCTTATACTAAGATAGCTGATTTGTATCCACAAATACAAAAAGTGATAACTTTGATATAAAATCTACCCTTATACTAAGATAGCTGATTTATATCCACAAAATCCTGGCCAATTTTCAGTTAAGTCCCAAAGCTTCTTGTTATTATCCATATCTCTCTACCTCCTTACCATGGTGCAGATGATGCAATATGCAAAATCACCAGCTGTTCACATATTCATAAAGTACTTAAGCTGAGTGAATTGAGGATGGAGTGTGCTTTTTTACCTTGAAAATCATCTATATTTCTTTTGCCCCCACTCTCCCAACTTCATACCTCTTAAAGTTCACAACGTTTATCCTGATGAAAAAGAACTAAAGAGAGAAATTAGATCCATAAATACCTACTGAACTTAACTTTTTGGGAAGCAGATGGACCTATAATATGTTATCGCATGACTAGAGCTGTCTTCTGCTTAGAGCTGTTCAAGAGGATCTCACTCCTTACTTGCCAGAGACAAGTAAAGGAGTCTTTCAAGTGGGCTTTCCATTTTTTGTCTCATAGGCAGAAGTAAAAAGCCCTTTTCCTCTTCCTAGACCTCAATAGGTCTTCTACTACCTCAAGAGATCTTTCACTGCGTGAGAGATTTTCTGGTTGTCCAGAGGAGTCCTCAACCCTGAAAGAACAGGGAATCTCCACCACTTTTAAGGCACTTTTAGTTCAGGAAATCCAGGTTCAGTACTTTATTGCTGGTCCTGGGGCCAGGAAACACTGCATCTCCCTTTGTGCCCCTCATCTGGGCCTGAGACAGCCACCTTGAGCTGCTGGCATGCTTACTCCCCCTCTCTTGGAGACAAATGCCAGAGGATGACTGTAAAGCATGGTTCAGTTCCCGTTCTGTACTGTCTGTGTCTCCAAAGGTCTCCTGTGCCTGTTTTCATCTTCAGTGCTTGCTGGGATTTTGCTGGGACTGGTAGCAATTACTGTACATCTGCCTTAGGAGAAGTCTCCCACCAGTGTAATAAAGACATGGACTGTTTAGTGTCACCCTGAGAACTCTGGACAGTCCTTCTCTATGGCAACATATTGCCATTGTTTTTTTAGGGCCCTTAAATTTGTGAGAGGTGACAATAGTTTGTTAATGATGACTCCATAACTAAGAAATTAAACTTCTCTGCCTTGGCATGATTAGTTGCTTTCTGCTACCTGTGCCATGCTGAAATTTTATTTGGGAATGTCACATTTCCAAAAGGTTTGATCAATAAAATGTTGCTGCAAGTGTTATGATGGCTGGTAGCAAGTTTAAGCCGGACAGCAGTGCAAGTTATATTATCCAGTGTCTCAGGATGGAGGAGAAATGGACTACTTGCAAAATCCATCCCCAGAGTGACAAAATTTGGAATCGTTTTTGGTGCTCACCCACCCTTTGGCTTAAGGAGGTCTTGCAAGGCCCTCCTTGCTGGTAACTTAAATATGACCTCGTCACAGTGAAATGTTAGGACAGACAGTAGCTGCAATAGTTCAGTAATGATACCTCAGTAGTCTGAAAACTTCGTTTGGGTATCTCACACAAAACACTTCAAAAGCTGAGGCACGTCATTCTCAGTATTAAGCAATAATTTGAAATACTGCAGATCCAGATGCTGACTTCCCACTGAATTAGTTGTAAATCACATGCATTTGTACTGTCTTAGTCTGGGCAAACAGCTCTCACCCGAGGAAACAAGTTATGCTCAAGTCTGCATAAACAAACCCACACACCAAGCTTATTTCACAAGGCAGAATTCCCCTCCCAAACACAGGTGGGGAGATCAGACTGCTGACTTCCCTACACAGAGGCCAAAAAGGCTGTGCTTCATTGTTGTGGAAAGCCAGAACGTCTTCACTACAGTCCTTCAACCATCATCCATCTGGTGGGTGTTCCATGGTTTGCATTCAAGTAAAAAAAGTGGTTTTGGGTCAGGGTCACAGTTTTTTCACCAGCAACCTACAAAGTGCCTGGCATGCATTTGGAAAATGGATGGAAGTAGAGGATAAAGTTCATCCCATGAAGGGAGTGTTGGAGGAGGCTCATCAGAAATAAGGTGGATCTCAAGCTGTTGGGGCCCATCACCAGCCTGAGCAGCCGCCATGAAATAGCCTAAACTAAGGCTTCCCATCAGCTCTAGGCCTGGCAGCTGCTTCACTGCATGACAAAACTTAGGACATGACACCATTTTGCTTCTGTGCTTTTGCAGTGATTTTCTCATGTTTTAAATAAACTTTTGACTCCTGTCCAAATGCAGTATCTGGGAGGAAAAGGAAAACTCAAACTGCTTGCAAACACATTAAATAGGTGATAAGTAGATGCAGTCTGCATGGTATTATATGGTAACTGAGCTTGCATAAATCATAACTTTTCAGTCTTTCATTAAACTACTGAGACTGAGTTTTACCATACATCTTTTTAAAAGACTAAGAGTAATTTAGCTATGATGAGGAATAGATCACCCACTAAATTTGTTCTGGTTCACCACATTCCAACTTCTCATGTGTCACTTGTTGATAGTTTTTCAGAAACCAACCTGGAATACTATCCGAACATCTGAGAAAAGCTTCTGCTTCCAGAACATGTGAAAGGCTTCAGCATGCAAATAACTGAGGGCTCCTGGACAAAGAGTTTCAAAGGCCATAATTTTTCCCACTGCTTTGAACTGAGGTTGTATGTCCCAGACTGCTCTCATCTGTGGATCTTCCTGAGAGAGCTCCCATAAGGCAGGTGCCTGTTGGTCAAGCTCTCACAGCTTTTCATGAAAGTGCCTTTTGTCATAGTAGAAAAGGACTTCCGAGAAAATTATTGATGTATGAGAAGAAAATTTCTTTACTGTAGCTACCAGCCATGTAGATGTTGTTTAAACCTAAAACCCCATGGAGGTTTCCTGAAAATTTGAGCCTGTTATATCCACACATTTTTGCAGGGAGGCAGACACTTGCTCTGAGCCCTGACTGTTCTCATACATACTTTTTCTCATCTGGGCAGATTCTCTGAGGTTTGGCACCGTACTGGTGTAGCCACATGTTTCCTGGATGGCTTGGAGTGTGGTCAAATCAAGCTTGAGTCTGCCTGCAAAAGCTGTGTAGACATAGCTTTTGATGTGTTCCTGAGCCAGATGTAGCACTTTCCAGCATAAGGAATGTGGAATAGCAAGTTTTATGACATCTAGTGGTGCAAATGCTACCCTGGATTGAACACTGATTCCTATCCAAAACCATAATCTCATTTTGAGGGCTGCACTTATTTAGGGTCTGTATCTCCAGCTCTTGAGTGTTTTCCTCACAGTTTGCGTTTGCCTATTCAAAATAGATTGTGCCTTGCATGGATATGCATGAAAATAGTTGATTTGCAGGTGGAAATGTACTGCTCCTAGTATCTGGAAATAATGAGAAAAATGAAGAATCACAGGGAAGCTGATATTCTTGTGTTAAATGTCTTGTAAACAAAATGAAGAAAAGAAGTAGCAACATATGTAATAGAGCTGTTTATTGTCCCCAAGTTATGAAATGTTTTCTTGACTGAGCAACGCCCTTGCCAAATGTCTCATGAAGAGCTTTGTTGTGACATAAGTTGAAGTCAAGGAAAATCCGTATTGTTATAGGCATTTTGATCTGTCATGGACTGTGTCTGCAGAGTGACTGGACTGTGTTCTCTACAGTGAAGTACACATGTCAACGCCCACAAGTTAATGCAGACTAGGGAAGAAGCAAGATAATAAAAAAAGCTGTGAAAACTTTTGGGAAAGAAGCTGAGCGGGGAGAATCTGTACGTGATATCTCTGGGACTTGTGGGCGCTCAGCAGCTCCAAAAAAAACAGACTACTGATGGTGGTTCTTAATATATTGACTTAGTTGCTGAGCTGCAGGCAGAAAAACAGAGGTTCTGGGGGGATCTGGCAGTCTGTGCTTGTTTGTCCTCCTTGAATGTGTGGCAGGAGACATCTAAGCACATGCTTATCATACGGTAAGAGAGCTTGGAGGGATAAACAGAAGCATGAAGAGGTTGCTGAAACCTCCAATGTAATTCTTCTCTTCTCAAACAACTGTGCATCAGTTCATTTACTTTGAGCAAGACGTGGTGTCGTATGGTGTGAAACTGACATGAAAAGCACATGAAGCCAGTCAGGAAGAGTTAGTTTTGCCATCTTGTGCATTCCTGATGTAAAAGTGCCACTGCAGACACTGTTGGGATAGGTACCCAGGAAAATCCTGGGAATAGACCAGATGTAGACTCTTGTCCTAAAAGTGCTGTGTCATGTGAGCTCCAATACCTCTCATCTTGCTGATTAAGTGTGAGAGAACAAAGAGTACCCCATCACCCCTCCCAAACTCAACAGCTGCTACTTGGAAGAGGCTTTTTTCCCCCATAATTGGTATTAGATGATGATGATGCCACAGGCTTTGAAATATTGGAAGCCAGCACTGATCACGCTTACAGATAGCTGAACAATGCAGTGCAATGTAAACTAGGCAAACAAATCCATCTGGGTTGCCAGAGAAGGCAGAGAAAAGCTCTAATCTTCTAGAAGCAGCTGTTGGCCAAGCTGACATTGAAAGGCATTATTTTTAAAATGAAAGCTTCTGTGCGGGTGATGAAAGCTGCTGCATTTCTTGCTTTGGACTGGAAGCACTTGTCGGTAGCCCAGACAGAGATCAAAATTATTGAATGCTGCAGAGAAAGAGTGATAAGCAGGACCCTCTTCAGTAAGTAATGGATTCCTGTCCACTCTGGGACATGATGGGTTTTGCCAGGAATATCTGCTTACTGGGGCAGGGTGCGAGCAGCGCTGAGCCAGGGCAGGACAGCTGATGGTGCACCTGAGCTGGCTGAGAGGCTGTGGTAAGTATCCTGCCTCGGATGCTCACCAGACTGAATAAGGCAAGAGGCTGGTTTCCCCACCTAATTCCTCCAGGAGAAGTCCCATAACATGGGGGAGTTTAGAGCCAGACTTACTAGCCTATGCCAAGTCCTAGGGTGGACCTTGCCAGGATGGTTAGGTGAGCAAAACCTTCCTTGGGTAGCGACAGCCTGTGGCAGAAAACAAGTAATGTCAGGGGTCTGGATGTGCCATTCATGTGAACCAAGCCACATCAGTCAAAGCAGCTTTATTTCAGGACAAGTGAGTCAAACATAGGGTTCTTGCCAATATAATCTTATAAAGGTAGAGGAAAAAGCCCCAAAGCCTAAGATTACATGATCATACTGGCAAGTGTCTTTAGAGAACTAATCTTAGTGTCTGAAAAAAAATCAGTTTAAAAAAAAATGTGAAAAGTGATAGAATAATTTTATTTATGAGGACAGCATTTTTAGCATCAATAAACTGGGTTTTCATCCAGGGTAAGAGGATACAGTTCAAATGTGGAAGAGCAAAGGAGAGGAGATCTCCTGTTCATACAGTGCTCTCAGGAGGTTGGTGGTAGCTTACCAATGGCAGCAGCAGCCAGTGAAATAGTTGTAATTTGTATTGGTTTTAACAATCTGTGATGCCTGAGGGATGCTGCAAAGATGCGTATTTTTCTTTTGTGCACTGTGACTGACAGGGAAATAAAAGCCACCCCTACCAGGATAAGTAGCATCATTATCCATGCTGCAGACAGGGACACTGGACCACAGAGGGGTTTTCTCAGAGCTGTGGTGTCATGGCAGGGGTGTCAGGTGCTGATAGGGGCTGGGACCCAGGCCTCCCTCGCAGGGAAGAGACAGGCACTGGAGGATGTTGTGCCACGGTCTGTTGTGGGCAGCTAGCAGTTCCCCTGGTACCTGGCAACCAGTGAAGGAGTAATCTTGACTTAAGGCTTCTTGGCTTGAAGGCTGGAAGGCGAAGAATAATATCCAGGGTTACTACTAAGTCCCCTCTCTGAAAGCAAGTTTTCCTTTGGGCATTGATACTGGTGGTTGCTTGGCAGAGCAAACATGGGAGCGGAGGAGCAAGCAAAACGTTTCATTATCCTTTTTGCCAGAGAGTTGAAAGAATCTGACAGGGAGACTTGTTTAGCTGCAAAGCCATATAGACCATATTGTCTAAATACATTTTGTTTTCCTGTTAAATTCCATTTATAAGACTGACAAGAAGACTAATAAAATCTACTAAGAACAAGGATGGTAATTTAGCACTCAGAGAGTGAGAGAGGAGCTGCATCTGAGGAATGCCTACGCTGCTCTCATGTCTTCAAGCCATGCCTGAAGCACAGGTATTTCTTCTGATGAGCTATGAGAGGGAACAGAATGGGTTTTTCTAATCACTTTTTTCTTCTGGACAGCATCTACTGCCTGTGTTCTGAGGCTTTTCATGTGAAGTTGTTGCCAGCAGCTTTACAGAGAAAAGTTAAAAGGCCCAGTGGGTACCGCAGTGTTCTGTGAGACGAAAAACGAAGCACCCCAGACTCAGAGGTTACTTTTGGAAGAGGTCTCTCCTCAGTCTGCGCAGGTTTGGGGTGGCTTCCATCACAGCCTTGTCAGTCAAATTTGAGATGTCTTGTTTTTAAAACCGTGTGCACCAGCAGAAGTGCATGGGTCTCACCTGTCTATCATCTGCTTGGCAATGGCCAGTCAACACACTGCACAGTCAGATGCAACCTAAAATAGGGTCAAAGCTTCAACCAAACTTTCAACAGCTTTGTTCTTTCTTATTTGCTTTGGGCTTTCATTTTTTCAGCACAATTTTTGAGGAAGAAAACAGATACATTTTTAGTGAACGTTTAAAAAACTAATTCAATATTCTTATTTAAATATGTCAGTGTGAATAGGGAAAAGCAAGGGGGAAAACTACCAAAGAAATTAAAACCCAAATCCAAGATACTGTTTTGTGGAATTACTCAGACTTGAGATTTATATAGTTACATTTTGGTGTCTGGAATTTTCCCTGAGATCAGCCTTTGTCTTAATAGTTCCTGCCCAGCGCTGCTATGTGAGGTGAGCTTGTGTGTGGTTAAACAGCTGCTGTACTCCGACCAGAGGTGGAAGCATTTCCATGATGGTCTGAAAAGAACTAGTGTACGGCATTTGTACAGCTCTTTGGGGATCTTTCTGGATGAAAGGCGCTATTATACGGGTAAGATCATTATCATTATCATGAAAAACCTTCTCAAGGAAGCAATTCCACCTTCTGCTTCTGACACCTCATTTCTCTGTTGTCTCAGGAGCCTCTTTTGTATCTCCTAGGAGTGTCAGTTCACATCTTAATCTCTTTGTATGTAATCTCATTACAGATAATCCCATTTGCTAGAGATGTCAGTACTTCTCCACCATGTGAGGAAGGATTTCCACACCGCTCATTTTGTAACTGAACCCAGCTACATTCACTGTACAAAACAGACTGGCTGTAGCTGGAATCTCCGTTAGGTTAGGTTTGCTGTGGGCAGGGAAATTCAAGGAAGGAAGGAAGGAAGGAAGGAAGGAAGGAAGGAAAGGAACACCTTTTTTCTAATAACATCCAATTATTTTTTTTCATTGTTTACGTGAGAGAGAAATTTCCCCTTAAAAAAAATTGCAAGTTTACAAAGAAGTGTTGATAAAAGAAGTTTGGAAATTACTTTCACAGCCATCCATCTTCAGGTCTGCCTGGTAGAGGCAGATGCACTGTGAGTTTTCCTCACTTTGGTTCCTTATCTTTTAGTAACTCTTGTCAATTAAGGAGGGTATACTCTACTCTCAATTCATTAAATGCACCACAATTGTCAGTTAGTGACAGGCTCAGGGGAGGCCAGGACTAAGTAAACATAAGGGATAAATTATACAAGAAGAGCACAGTTTGGAGAAAAATTAGGCCCCCTTTATATAACATGTTTATCCTTAAAATCTTAAGTAAGCTACTATCATTGATAAAAGTCCAAACCCTTATATTCTTGAAGGGAAGAGTGGGGAAAAAAAAAAAGCAGTCGCTCTCCTTTGACGGTTTGAAAAAAGAAAAGATGTTTGTACCACTCACTGACTGGCTAATGAATAATCAGATTTCACAGCTTGAGTGCTGGGGTGGTAATTTGGTTGCACGCCATGCTCCAAATCCATGGAATAGTGCTTCATTAATGTGAAGACCTGTATAATCAAACAATTAGCAGTCTCTCTGCTGCTAAAGCAGCTTTTCATCAGCATATATACTTCGTTGTAAGATGAGTCTCAAATTACTGGATCTGACAGCAACTAGTCTTTTACTAAATCACAGGAATAGTAAAGTAGGGTGGACAGAACATTCATTTTTTAACCCATTTCTACATATGCAAGAGGTTCATTCTATCCATGCCAAATGCCATATATAACTATCATTGAGAAGGTCATGACATTGTAGGTGAACTGAAATTGCACTTAAATGAGTAAATCACGGATTAGATTTTTGTTTAACTGAATATTCAAGTGCCATAAATTGGCAGTGAAATGTTGCTGCTTCTCACTTCACCTACTTCTCACTTTGTTTATCTTCCAGGAAGGAAGAAGAGACTTCTATCCGTATTCCAGTACCCAAATGTCACCCCTGTCCCTTCGTTGTAGGGGGTTTAACTGTACAGGCAGAAGGAAGCACCACAATTTTCAACTCTTTCTATAGTTTGGATTTGTTAAGGCTCAAGGGCAGCTGCCCTCTGCTCTCCAGTTCATTTGCCAACATCACAGCTAGGGAAGAGGAGGTAGAAAAAGTGAATATGAGTCCAGTGTGCAGCATTAATCTTCACGTATGGATAAGAGTCTCCTGCACATTTCAAGCCCAGAGAGCCCTGGTGCATAGAGTCTCTTATGCCTTTTATCTCCATGCCAGCCTGGGAAATGGTTGGCACCTTCCAGGGGACAGAAGCATCTATATGGGCCTGAGCAACTGCTTGTGCACCTGCTGCCACCAGCCTGGTGGGCAATGGAGCTGTTTGTTGGAAGGCTGGGACAATGCATAGGATCAGAGTAAGCTAGAAGAGCATAAAGAATGATAAAGCCATTTGTGTATGGATGTTTTGTAGAGCATTCCTTTCTTTAATTACAGACAAGTAAGGCTTAATATTATTTATTTATGTATGGGCTACATGGCTTTTTTGTTTCCTTTCATACTGCCTTGATCTTTCCGGAAATGAAGTGAGCGCCCGTGGGTTTGTTTTGCTCTGTGGCCCAGCAGGTGCTCGCTGCTGAGTGTACTGGAAACATCCAGCAAGTGTTTATGATGTTGGCAAGGATATTGCACCAGAACCTTAGCTTGTGTGAGACAGCGCAGTGAAGTCCATTTGTGTCAGCTGAGACACTGATCCATTACATTTAAGATCTAATCAGCAATAGCTGATTTCTGGTGAAACAGTGCTGGACTGTTTTCATGAATGTAGTGTTTTATTTGGTTTTCTTTTCTTTCCTGTTTGTCAGAAATAAAACCAAAACAACAAAAACCATCTTGCAGGTGCTGTACCTGTTTCAGGACCCAAATCTCTGAAGTTAAACTCATTGATAGCTGAAAGGTAGCTCAAAGTACCTATTAGTCTGCCCTGTGTTAATAAGTGTTTTCTAAATATCAGATATCGTAGTGATGATGAGTTCAGGTTCACTCTAGGGAAGATTTTCTCCCGTAACAATCTCAGACCTGACCATTTCAGAAAAGATGAAAGGAAAGGTCTCCTGCTTTCAGTATCCGTGTCAGTCTAACACCAGCTTGAGAAGTGTGTGCTGCAGAGGTCATCCTGTTTGTTTTATCAGAAACAGGGAGATGGAAAGTGGAAAAGGTCAAAATATCCCTCAAGCTGACTACCTGGTTTTTGAGCAAGAACTATGAGGTGCTAACACACAATTGCTTTTAATACAGCTGACCTCCACCAGCATTTTCACCGAAGTTGTGATCTCCTTTTGACTTCCAAGACACTGTAATCACTGAATTCAGAAAATCTGTCACACTTCAGTGGTTATTTGTTGATCGAGGGACTGCCCTCACTGTCAGGAGCACAAGTGAACAGAGGACAGGACCCAGCACAGGATTCGACCCCTGTTCCTTGCCTGTGTGTACTGTCGCTGACTCATGAGGAGCACCCCGGGTCAAAATGAGTACAGTTTCTACAAAAATGAAATCTCAAACTGAACAAGCAGGTGGTATTTTTCCTTTCTATTTTTTGATAGTGTGATTTATCTTAATGCCTCTCTCCAGTGCACACCAAACATCTCTCTAGCACAGGCCATGCCTCTGCCATTGTCTAAGCAAAGAACTGCATAAATGAAGATTTGCATTTCAGGTGATGAGGTTGGCTGGTTTGAAAGTATTAATGCCTGGATTTAAGAAAAAAGATTCCAACGTGTAGCTTTGAAATGCTGATGATTTTAAAAATCTTTTTAATGGTATAACTCCTGAGGTCACGTGCAGTGTTCTCTTCATTGTGCCAGGCAGAGGAAACAGAGTGCATTACTAAACACTAAATATGCTCACTGATTTTCTTAGGCATTCATTTTGCTTATAACCATTTCTATGTGTATGCTGAAACTTACGAACACATTCATAAAGCTGTTGTTGCTTTATGAAATGATGTTGTGACACACTTCCTCCAGAAAGTTTGTCCAATCCTTGCCTAAAAACCAACTAGGAATATTTTTCCGCTGGATTCCTTTACAAAAGTCCTCGATTATTTACTTCATGGAAATAAACCAGAAAGGGCTCAAATCCACCTGGGGCAAGGGCTCTTGTTCCGGGGCAGGCTGTCTTCAACCTCCCAAGCAGACAAGAGGTGCTGGGTTGTCTTCTCCAGCCACTCTGCACTGTGGAGCCCTTCATTCAGAAGCACTGTCCTGGAGGGGATGGCAGTCCATCACTGGTGCTGTTCCCCAGCATTCCCAGAAGCCTCACTCAGGGCAACTGGTGCTGCCTAAATTTTCAGGGGATTTCTACAGCACAGACATGAGAAGAGGGTAGAGAGCTGTGACCACCTGCTGACAGGCTATGATGCCATGGGCTCTGGAAGGGGTAGCATTTATCTTCAGAAGGACAGAGTGTGAAAGAGGCTCAGGAAATTCATAAGGTGGAGTAAGCTTTAACAAATGCCCTAGAGGAACTAGCATAAAGTCTCCTCACGGGGGTCATGTGCCTACATCTCACCAATGCTTTTATAATCTTACCCTTAAGCCACTTGCTTGATCTCAGGTTCACCCTCCCTCCCTGCAAACGCCTGGATGAGAAAAAACAAGAAAAAAAAAACCACAGGCAGAAATGCAATAAAAGCAGGGGGCAATGACTGTGTTTTCTCCTTGCTTGTGGAAATGGGGTGTCCCAGTGTAGCTGGGGATGCAAACCCCTGTCAGGGGATCCCAGCTGCAGGAGGAAAGCAGAACCAGCACCTTGCACCTGCTGCAATGTTTTCTGCTTCAGAATGCTCTCCCTTGACAGAGCAACATACACTGCAAGTGTACACTCTGTGCAGATACAGGTAACACAGTGTGAATTTATAGTATGTTATTACATTCACACATACAGACCCCTACCGTTTTCAACCACACATTTTTTACCATGAATGGTATTTTTTTCTATGCATTCCTTGATTGTAAAAACTCTTCTCTTTGCCTGAGACCCCTGCCCCTGCCATACCCTAAACTGTGCAGATGCTTCTGTGTGCTTTCAAGTACTGGCATCTCTGCCATAAGAAAAACAAATTCCAATAGCAGTAGGAGACAACATGAAATAACAGAAAGGTAAGTACTGCAGGAACAGGGCAAAAAGGATGGAAATATTCATATGGTGCTACAAAAGATACAGTTACATGAAACTTGGATTGGAAATAAATGAATAGATATACGTAAAAAAAATCAGTCATAGTCTATTTTAGATTGATCACAACAAATACTACAGCTCTAAAAAAAATGTGGTTCCATACTCTCATTAAATGAGTTTCATTTGTTGTTGATTTCTAAATAATAATAATGTTATTATCAGAACTAATTATTTAAATTCTGACAATTCAAAATAAACTTCCCCCCCAACATCTTTATAAAGACGTGAATTTTACCCTATATTTTGAAAAACAGTTTCATTTTCCTTTCCTTTTTTCCTTCTGTTTCATAAAACTTGTGTTTTAACAAATCACTGCCATGAGCTAACCCAGATCTGAATCCAGCAAATACTCTCAACATTATCCTTCTCTGTTCACATATATTTGAAGTAAATTACATCAAATTGTATTTGAAATACCAAACTGGCATTAATGGAAGCTTCTTTTGCTCCAGGCACCATTTTAAAATAGATGAGCATAAAAATGCAGTCTGCATCATTAAGTTTATATGAAACTAGTGAGAATAAAAATCACCATGTAAGTTCTAATAAGATGTGTTTTTCATTCCAGTTTAATAACCCAAGACTATATTCATCTTCCAGTATAATAAATACACTGAAAGGAATTCATTCTTTTGTGTTTTTTAACATGTTGAGGGTTTCAGAAGATGGAGTTTTCTGGGAAGCTGGGTGAAGAAAATTCTTTAATATGGCAGTGCGGAGTATTATTATCATAAATAATTAATGTGCACAGCAGAAGAAAGCCTAGCTTCATTAATAATTCTTGGTTTTAGTTGGCATAAGCTAGAGGTGCTGTATCTTCTTTCATCCGATCTATGTCAATTTTCTCGATTTACATTTACTAGATGTTAAAATTTTAAAGGTATGCTACATTTTGCTATGGATTTTTATTTGTGACTTTGCATTAATATCCTACTGTTAATTCTTACCCGCTGAGATATTTTTAGTAACAAGCAAAAAAAAGAATCAAAAAAACCCCCGGTAGCAGCCAGGCAAGGTAGAGTGGGCATCAGTGTCAGCTCCTTTCATCTTTCATTTCCCTTTGGGACCAGTTAAGATGCTTCTTTGATTAGAACCTCAGGAAATATTAAAAAGCTCTTCTGTGAATTTAAACTCATCAAACTTGTCTCTGTTTATTTTTTTGAATACTGAGATAATTCACCTCCCACATTTCAAGAACACAGGTTCCTTCCGACCCAACTGCGCTCCTCTGATCAGCAAAGTCACTTGTCAACATCACTGAATCTCTCTCCTAACAAATGTTAGTGCTTCATTAATGCCGTGCCAGAGTCGGAGCTGCTCCTAAATGTTCCTTATTAGCACAGACGAGGAAGTGAGATGGCACAGAGCTAGCATGCCACGAGGTGAGTGCAGGTAGTGCTGGATTAAAACAAAAGAGGCCTGTGTGACACCTGAAGGAAACAAAACACAGGGTGGCGGGGGAAAATAATATTCTTTTGTTGCAAAATATTTGTGGGAGAGAGACTACAACTCTCATTGTGACTTTGGAAAAACCAGTACCATGGAGATGCAATGTTAACCTGCATTATTCCTTTTAAACAGAATTGCAAATGTTCTTGTTAATCAGTGCAAACGTTAGAGCTGAATGAAAAGGGACAGATTTTTTTTCCTCTCAAGCATTTAAAAAGAGAATATTTGGGGTTTTTTTCCTTCCAAACTGTAGCAGTGGCTGTGAAAAAACCCTCAGGATTTTTATACTTTTCTCTCCTTTTTAATGGTTTACCTCCCTTTATTTTGCTTGAGACCAAAAGCAGAAAAAAAAGAGGTGCAGAAGAAGGAGAAGAAGAAGAAGAAGAAGAAGAAGAAGAAGAAAAAAGAGATCACAGAGCTCACTTGGGAAAAAGTCCATTTTAACCCCATTAATTTAGGGACAAAAATGTTCGGCTATAGGCAATGCTCCTAGCATCTGAAGTAGCCCAGGTAGTAATTACAGCTGTGTATCACAGCATCTTCAGTCAGACATTTGTGTTCCTTATAGAATCAATATCCTTTTAAGTATTTTCACAGCTTTTTCCTGCATTAACATGTGGTTCAGGTTATTTAACCTGGAGATGTGCTGTGGGTTGTGTCCTGTTGGGCTTCAAGGGCCAAGCTGGGTGAATTGGATAAATTTGGCTCCCATCAGTGAAGGGTTGATGCCTCTGTGTATTTGTACACAGACACACCCCAAAAATGAGTGATGTTTTTGATCCTGCATGGACAAATTCAGAAGATGAATTTAGACATGACCTCACATGTATCTGTCAGAAGTGCCATGTGGCTGTCAAACAGGAGATGGGACCTGGGCACTCACAGATGAGCTAGGAGGGGACATGAAGCACACGGACACTTAGGATCTTCCCTTTGTAAGTGTCTGCATGGAATAATACACTTATCCACGTGTCCACTGGGGTGTTGTTTTTGCTAAAACATCAACTTTTTCTTTAAGGCACTTAGTTAAAAGTATTTTCAGTGCTGCTTTTTTTTTTTTTTCTTTCTAATTTGTTTACTTCTCCTTCCTTTCTCCCTGGCAAATTGTCAGGTTGTACCATTCCAGAACAGCATTGTGTATCTGTCATCTTTCTTTTCAAGGTTTCAGGATACTTTAGAAAGCTGGTGATCTGTGATTTTGCTGCGCTGTTGTCATGGTCTGCAAGAGGTGACATTCCTTTATTTTATTTGGGTATCTGCTATCATTAAAATGGAAAAGAGTTGCAAAACTTTGTGTTCCCAAACCATCATACTCACTAATCAGCTAACACAAACCAATTATACAATAGGTGAAAGACATGGCCTTGCATGCTAAAATCTGCATTTTTCTGCCTTCTTTATTTCCTATCAATCCGCTGTGACAATGGGTTTATTTTGCAGGAAAATATGCAAATACCTTAATCTGGTAGAGCAGTATGACAGTCTGAATGTGAGTCTCTTCATGATATGTTGACAAACACTTGTTTAAGAGGACCAGCCCTAGGAAGATGATAAATTTCTGAGTGCAAAATCAGAATCTCTGCAAAAAAACTGCATAGCCATTTGAAAAAAAAGAATGGATGGGTACTGAGGATCAGTCTCTCAAAATAATGAATTTTTATCTTATCTGAAATGTGATATATTAGCAAATGAGTAGGTGAAGGAATTTGGGAACTTTTGCTGCTTTCTTTCTGCACCCACATAATGAAAAAGCCCACCACTTTTTGGAAGGTCTGTTGTCTCTGTTTTGTTTTATACATTAATTATATAGCATCAACTGTTGCAGAAACAGTTCTAAAATATTCCTGCAAATGTTGAAAATGTATCTGTGGAGACTTTTAGATTTTTTTTTTTTTCCAGCATCCTAATTTCAAGAGTGATTTAAGAACTGATTGGCATTTGGCAAAAAATGAATGATAATGAACTCATTTCAATAGAGATGGACCAGATACCATGCCGGCTGTTGAAACTTTTCAAAGCTGGTTTCTCTCCAGTAAATGTGATCCTGCAGGCTCTGTCCATCTGCCTACAAGAAAAGAGACATTCGCATTCTGCAGGAAATACTGCTGAGAAAATACCAGTGAGGATTATCGATTTTGTGGTCTCTCATCATTCTCAGCAAGGAAACTGGATGATAAACACCACAGCAAAACAACAGTACTGAGCTACTTCACTTCCCCTGTCCCCTTTTTTTTTTCTGTGTTTTTTTCCCCTTTTTCTGTGTCCTTTTTGCATTAGCAGGTAAGAAGCTTACTTCAGTATGTTTGCCACACAAAGAAGTAGCAGCTCGAACAAGTCTGAGCCCTCCCCACGGCAGGGATGCTCAGGAGTGACCTGAAGCTGTTGCTTACAAGGATGGTTTGATTCTGGCCTCATCCTAATTTTTGCCGGTGCAAATTGAGTCACAGACACCACATTAAACAGCTGAAGTGAAAAACTGCACCAGCTGTTAGGCTTCTCCTGTTGCATGAAATTGAAACAGCTCTGAGATTTAAGGAAAATAGCATGAATTCACCCCAGACATGACACCTGTGGGACAGGCTCTTCCTCACCCGGTGTCCACCAACCCACCTTGTTCATGCCCAAGGTGGTCAATGCTGGTGGAAGGGTGTCCAGCCAGTGCCCTCCTGCAGGTGGCAGGGCCAGCAGAGGTGCCCCAGCCCCTGGGGTGAAGCCCACCCCAGCCCTCAGCCCTCAGAGCAGGTCAGCTCACAATGCTCATTTCTCAGTTATTTCATTTCTCCTCCAAAGTCTGTCACATTTCTCTCTTCCCCCCATCCCCCTCCCACCAAGAGATGGTTTCTGTGTCTCCCTCGGGTGTTTTCTGCTGCTGCCAAGGTCCCAGTCCCCATCCCAGTCTCCTCTGCAGACTCTCCCCAGCCTCTCTTTGTGCCTTTGTTTTCGAGGGTGGCTCTCAAATGCAGTGCCTGTAGGCTCACCTTTGCACAGCATCACTGCTAAATTTTTAATCAGTGGTGGTAAAACAAAGGAAATGAAGAAACTCACAGCATTTAACGAATGGTGTGTGGCTAAGCTGCAGCCCTCATCCTAGTTAACAGACATGAGCAGGGTGTCAAGCACCAATTCTGCAAACCAATTAGCATCCCAGGAGATTTTGCTCTGGTCATGCATGGTGCATGGTCATGCAACAATCATTAATGTTATGGGGTGTTATGGTTGCACATGGCCAAAACACAAGAGAGAGGAAGTACTTCTGCATTTCATGCTGAATTCTCTGCTACATCAGTTGTTAATTAAAAAACTTGGCTCGCTTCTGTCCCTTTACACAATCAGAATGATGTAAATAAGAATCTTATCCAAAAGCTTTTAAAATTCATTTTAAAAAAGGCTGGCTACAATATTTGTACAATATTTGCAGCAGGGAATAACTAAGTTTTCAGCTTCCCAGTTTCCCCCCACAGCTTAGATCTGCCCATTGCAGTGAGCAGGTTCCTGTGTCTGCGAGGCAGAAGGCTCACACCTGCCTTGGTTTGGGGTATTTGGTACCAGTCACTGCAAGACGCAGAAACCTGTGTGGTCAGGATCATGGCCTGATTCATCTGAGCAAAGTCAGTGAGCCCAATTCTCTTAATTATGCACAAGGAAGGATGCTTCTGTAAGCTGAGCAACACCCCAGACCTCAGCACACCCGACTTATGTGTGGCCCTGAGTCATGTCTTGAACAGGCGATGCTAAGCGGGGGTGGAATTTGTAGCACAGAAGCCAGAGCCTCTCTCTTTGCTCCTAGTTAATTCCCAAGAGTACAGAAGTGAGACCCTACCTCTTCAATCTTTATATTTATGCCCAACTGCTTTATTATCTCTGAAACTCTCTGATTTGTGTGAAAGATAGAGATAAAGGAGTTTAAGTCATACAGCAGCTTTTGAAATGAAAGCCATGACGCTAAAGACACCTGTTACAACCAAAAAGCTAGGGTATAAGAGTATGATTTATTACACACATTATGGTAGCCCCACAAGAACTGAGCAAAGATTTTGCCCTTTTGTGTCTTATTCACACATGGGCATGTTAAAAGCCACCAAAGATATATCGTGTGCCCCAAAGGATTAACTCAGCTCTTACTAACACTTTCATTTCTGTGTTCCTACAGCCTAGGTGTACAGGCTTTATTTCACCACACCTTTGAGGGGCAATACCTGCTCAAAATGTGTGTTTAACACAAGAAAGACGTATACCACCAGCCCACAAAAAATATATAAGCTTCTCATTAGAGTAAAATGCCAGCCCTTGGCACAAAGGGCACAGAGCTCTGCAGGAGGCAAGCACGTGGGGAGGGTTGCCCATCCCTGTCCTGAGACCCCAAGGGAAAGACAATGCACTTTGTGGTGTAAATGAGCAGCATCAGAAAGGACACCTGTGCTGAATGTGTTTCTGGGATGGTGGCTCCCCATGCTGAGGACTGGTTCTCTCATCTCAGGGACTGCACCACCCTCACCCTCTCACCACCCAATCACCTCCCATTTCTAGCATGGGAAAAGAAGTAGGCATTGATGGGGCTACAGATAGGAAGCCTGCTAAGAAATATTTTAGCAATTAGGACAGGAGGAAATATAGTATCCATTTTTTTTTCCCCCAGGGAAACCTATTTCCTCACTTCTTTTCCATTCAAGCATAAACTGGCATTTTTTTGCCACTGTGAGAGTGAGCCAGAGCCATCACTGGAGACACAGAGAGGAATTGCTATAGTGTGGATTCATTAAACTCATCTCAGTCCATCTCTTTTTTTTTGGTATTAAAGGAGTATGGAGTAAAGCAGGGCAGAACGAAGTGTTCTGGAAAACTGATAATCAAATGGCCTAAAGCTAATGTTTACTTTTCTGAATGTTTTACAGCAGCATTACTTGGAGATGTATTAAAAACAGGGAGCGAGAGGGAGGGAGAGAGGGAGGGAGCCTAATAATAGCCTTCCAGTTACAGAAATAGAGAAGCAGCATAGATATGATAATTGAATTTGGTTTGGATGGGTGATAATCCGCCTTTATGCTACAGCTGTAGTTCTCAGATTTGAGCCTGGCTGGTGGCAGGTGTTGGGCAGCCTCCCCGGCCATGGGAAGGCTACAGCACCGTGCACTCCTGCGTGCCCCCCGTCCCTCTCCCTCCGTGCCCCCCATTTCTCTCCTGGAGCCTGCAGGCAGGAGGCTGCAGGGCCATGGGTTTTGCATGTGTGGCTGTTTTTTCTCTGCATTTATCAGGGTTGTCCTGAAGGTGACCTGGAGCCTCCCTTCCCCATCCAGCCAGGAAAAGCCACCAGTGAATCTGAAGGGGAGCTCCTCTCCTCCCCAGCAAAATCCATGCTCAGCCATTCTCTTTTTCTCTTCCACTCTAATTATTCAGCTCCACACTTGGGGAGCTGACACTGCTAGTAAACCGAGGAGTTACATATTTTTGGTTGCACTTGGAGATTAAGTGCCACTTGAGTTATAGTGTCTAAATTCCCAAATATTTGTGTAATTTTAGATCATGAATTCTCATTCCTGACTATGTTTAGTATCAATATTTATTCACACAGCTCTCTCTGTTAGATCCCATGGAAGAAACTGGGCGGGGGAAGTGGGAAGGTGTCTCCCAGCTGTCTCTGCCACAGGCATGGGTCCCCTTGCTGTTTTGCTTCCTGAAGCAAACTCCAGCCTCTCTATGCCTGCTCTGTCATGGAAAACGTGGGATGGGAGGCAGTGGATGAGATAACTGGGCTGTAGTGGGTGGATAACATGGCCACTCACTTCCACAAGATGACCTTAAGGATTTTGTGCCAGAGGCTCGGGGCTGTTGGTGTGCTGCTGTCACACTAGCAAGAGGAGTGGGAGAGGGGTAGAGACCGAAGAAGAAGAAAAGTTGAAACATCCTTCCTGGGTGTTGGGAAGCCTCCCTGTCACTCACCTCTGCTGCCTTCCATCCTCCTAACATGATCCTCCGAGAAATTTTATCAGTCTCATTTGCTCTCTTGGTTTGTTTGTTCAGAAGCAAAAGCACTTCTGAAGAAAAAGCATTAATTAATTTCCTCTTTATAAGAAGATGTGAGAAGATTTTGGTTTCTGCAGGCACTGAATTAAATTCTGGCTGCACGAGAGTTTGCATTTTAATGCAGCTCTTTTGCAGGTCACCAAAATTGTTCCCCATTCAGCCACTCTCATCATCTGGGTCATTATGACAGATAGCCACAGCCGATGCCTGGATCCAGCTCCCGCAGTCCTCAGCTGGCACTCAAATGCCGCTTCCAATGATAACGAAAGGCGCGGTGGCTGCTGTAGCGCCTTTTCTGCAGCTGTCCCCGAAGGCCCATATAGCTGTGATTAAATCAGCCTTGTAATGTCATTGTGAGGTGGATAGGTAGCATGTGAGTTCTGCAGGTGAGAAAACAGAGTCATGAAGCAGTGTGCTGCTTCAGCTTTGCTGCCAGAGAGACCAGGTGAGGAATGAGGACCTGGGCTATGGGGCTCAGCAACCCAGCTCAACTGAAAGCCAGTTCTGTGACTGACAGGGAAATGATTCATGCTTATTCCAGTTTCCAAAGAATTTTAGATGAAGACTTGCTTGCCACACAAGGCTTTTTGGTTGTGCTGTCCATGCTGCATCCCTCAGTGGGAGTTCTCACTGCCCTTAGTGCATCTGTGTTGGCTCAGCCCTCCGATTTCCTTTTTCTTTTTTCCACACAATAAAAACCTACTTATTGCCCAAAGTGCGTAGTTAGAATTTATAGGGCAAAGTTTTGGAGAGATAAATGTCAGTGCAATGCTATTTGCTTGTACTGCTCATTAACTGCTAGCTAGACAAGAAATACTCAGTGTATCCTAAGAGCAGATACCTGTGACGATGCCACAGTCAAAGATAGGATGGAAAATGCAAGATGTATCTATGAGCACTTCTTCCAGTACTCGGAAAATGTCAGACTCTTTCCTGTTCAAATTCCAGCTTTGCGTTCCTGAAAGAGAACAAAAAAATAGTAATGCATTTTCTCCAAAACAGTGCCTAGCAATATGAAGTCAAAGCCATTCCTTTCAGTCTTTGGCTTTGATGGATGTCTTTGGATTCTGAAAAGGATATGGTAGATGCCCTATTAGAATAATATTCCAGTGTCTTGACAAGCAGCTTCAGATTTATATCACAGCTTTCTTTTTTATGCCAACAGATACGTAATACCAAAGGACCGTAAAAGACATCATGCACTGTTATGATGATTTTTTTTTTAATGGAAATGTTGTTATAATCTGAGAATCCTTGTTTTTTCATTCCTGTTGTTCTTTGGCACCTTTGTCACTTAAAATTCTTCCCTTTGCAGCTGTTCCCCATGGCAAACACATCTATCTTTTCCAAAAGCAGAGATAAAAATGGTGCTAAAACAGTCTCCGTGCAGGTTTATTATTTGGGTACCCCTCCTTTGCCACTGACTTGACCAAGTTCCCTACGATCCCTGGGCTCAGACAGCTAACTGGTTAATTGGGAAAAAATTATGGCAGAGGTGGGAGGGGGGAGAAATACTTTAAGAACTGATAATATCCAGATTTTATGGCAATGTTAAACCTGTAAATATTTCAGTTAAGGCATATCTGGATTTACTGCCAAACCTTCCATTTCTGTGTGTGTAGCCCAGTCTGTCTGAAATGATGTGTCCTTCATGACCACTGGTGGGAATCACCACGTACCGCTCCAATGAGCATTTTCACTGCTCACTCAGAAGGGTGTGTGAATCACCCAAGCAAACACCAGCCTTGAAATGGGTGAGGTGGAAATCTTGTCTCAGCTAACCTATCTCTATTTCTTCTACTATTTCTGCTTCTCTGGGCAAATTTGGAGATACTGTGAGCAACCAGAAGTGCCTGTGGGTCTATAGTTCTGGCAGGCAGAATACAAAGCCCAAGCTGTGCCCCTGCCTGGATGGATGGGCCATTGCATCAGAAGTAAGAGAACACCCCATAATCTCTCCTCTCTGGGCAGAAGATATCAAACAGCAGAAGCTGCCCACTTTTCATACTGGAAGGCCATCCCTGACATCCTGTGAACTAATAGCAGAAGCAGTAAGAAAATGTATTACAGGCAAGAGAGAAAATGCCATGAAACACATGGGAGCAAACAGGCTCCGTCCTCCATATGCCCTCCCTCAGTACACACACATCCTGACTCAGGAGAAGACCTCTTACACTGTAGTTTATTGGAATAGCCACCAAGAAAGTATTCCCAGCATTCCCACTCAAGCCTCTGCATTTGTTTTTCTCCCAGAAAGAGACTGTGTTATTGGTTTTTAATCTTTATGGGAATAATTATTTTTTGAAAGGGAATCCAGTGTTCAAGTACAGAAACAAATTAAGGTCAGAGAGAAGCACCTAGCTTTATGTAAGTGTTTAGTCTCTCCTTGTGAAGTAGCTGGTTCTGCATGAATTGCCATTAACAATAAAACATATGTAAGATAGTGACATTCGGCTCGCATATTCTTAGTTCCCCATTAAGCTGGGCTCCCTAAAAAGGTTTCCAGGTTTATTTAAACATGCAGGAAAGAATTTAATATTAAACAGAAATAAGATGTAATAGAATTATGTTAAAACACCTGAGGGAATTTTGGATACCTTTAAGGAATGAGCTCTGAAGTGATTCATAGCTAGGGCAAGTGATAATTGAGAAGAAGGAAAAAAAAAGGGAAAAATGAGTTAATTCTTCCACAGCTATGAAATCCACAGCTATGAAATGCTGTAGTTCACAGACTTATCAGGAGTCTTGCCTCAGTATAGGCATTATTTTACTTTCTGATGTTGAAAATTAGTGTAGTGATCTCGCTAGCACTTTCGCATGCACTTAGCATAAGCACAAGAGTAGCTCCCTGGGGTTTGCCCGTGCAAGGTGAGTTAACACATAATATAAGTATTCAGAGGCTTGGATGCTATTCTACAACGTCTGGAGATAAATGTGAGATTTAATTGTAGGCTAAATTATGGCTATCATTACATCATCCTGGAACATTTTAGATCACAGAATTGCATCAGATCCTGTGATGGGATAAAACGTTACCCTTTGTAATTTGCGTAAGTTTTGACACAAAACAGACGTTCTGCCTAGTACCAAAAGGGCCAAAGTGTAGGCCACAGAAGCTTGACTCATTTGCATATTAATGCAGTTATAGACTTAATGTAAGATACTCCTATTTAAATTAATATTTTCTGTGTCAGTTCAGCAGTATCAGCAAACTGCTAATGATCTCCATATCCATTAAGATCAGTTCAAATGCACCTCAGTGTAGCTTTCTTACCCTATACTCCTGACAGTATTTTTAAAACTGATCTGTAGCTTATTATTTTTATTATTCACAAATGTCACAGGCCTTTTCTCTCCATTTTGGGATTGTTCTCCTCCTATTTTAGGTCTTTTCCTTTCTTCTAATGTTGCTTGGGGAAAGCTCTGGGGATATATAAAGCAAAATAGACAGATGCCTTCACCTACCAGATTGTTGTGAATAATAATAATCACCTCTTATATATCCCTTTTCATTTTCAAAGCACTTTGCAGCAATTAGCTAATTTGCCTTTACAACAATCTCTGATAGATAGGTAGAGGCATTTGCATAGTGGCAATTTATTTATTTATTTATTTTATACTGAATAAAATTGTTGGGGTTTTGTTGTTGGCTTTTTTTTTTTTAGTTTTCCTCTCTTTCTTTTTCTTCCTTTGCTGGATATTTTTGCTGCCCTTCTTTTCCTGAAAGGTAAATTTCTGTGGGATTGTTATGCCCATTAGTACTCCTAATCACTGAACCTAATTAGGCTCTCATAGCAATGAAAGCACATACCAGCAAGAGATGAACAACAATTTCCTTCAAGAGTATGAGCCGTATCTCCACGGCAGCCAGATATGGCTGGAGAACTGGAAGCCAGACCCGAGCCACACTTAAGGCTGCTGGTTCGGATGCCACCAAGGAAGATGACTGTGGTACATCTATCCCTTTGCAAAGCAAAAGGATGGTCCAACTTGCTGAAGGCATTGACCAACAGAATATGGGAAGTAAGAAATAAAAAGCCCTGCTCTTTTGGGGAAAAAAAAACCCAAACCAGAAATGTCAGAAAATTTGGTGCTGAAACTGCAAATCTATCATGGAATTGCACACCTGTTTTGATCAATAGAAAAATGCACCCAGGCAGGGTCTCAGTGATTTCTACAGCCCAGTTCCCTAAAGAGAAAACTCTTGAATAAGAAGAGTAGGCCAGACAATTCGATCCGTCTTGCCCCACATTTCCAATCTAGTGCACACTACATTAAGTCTGTAACCCAAAACACTACCTTGGCCCTTTGGTGGGGCGAGCCTGGTGCACTGTACCCTAATGTGAAACACAGGTTATCTCAGCCTAATATAGAAGATCGTACTGGCATGGTGAAGGGTGATGGGAGTCTCCTATAGCCTCCTCCACAGCCCATGCAACAGGGAGAAGGGCTCTGCCAGCATGACCTGTCCCACATCCTGCTGCAGGAAGGTACTGCTCTCTGCATGCCACTCCTGTTGGGATAACCTGGACACCATGTCCTAACATCAGTCCAGGCAGCACAGTGGCAACCAGCCCCTGCTACGGCACTTGTGCCACTGCCAACCCTTTCTGCCGCTGCTTCACGGCCTTTCCTTCACCTATTCTCACCCCAGAAAAACTCTTTTCCGTAATAACTCTTATCTTCTGTGCATCAGAATAGACAATTTAAAACTTTCTTCAGAACAGGGAAAGGAATTGGTATGAATACTAACACCAGATACAGTCGTTGAGGAAAATGTCTTTAATATGTCTTTTACGACTGGCAGGGCTAATGGATTTTGTAGTGACAGAGCTGCAGTGAAGGTTTTACTGGCAAATCCTAACTTACATGGAAAAGAGCAAGGAAGCCCCCACTGTACTATCTTCATGAAGTGTTAATGCAACAGGGATCCCGTGTACTTTGTGATAATTGAACCATAAAATAGTTCGGCTTTATCTATAAACTCTCCAGTGCAATGCTTTGAGTGTATAGCCGTTTACATTATTCCCAGAAAATTAGGTCAGCTTTTCACAGAGAAAATGTCAAATTAAAAAAAAAAAAAGAAGAAGAAGAAATAATGAGGGGAAAAAAAAAAGACAGAAGAGGCTTCCTCTAAAAGAACTTTTCCACCCCAGATTGGAAAATGTCACTGTATCCTCCCAACAGCACCAGCCCCACTTACGAGCCAGGGAGGGAGCAGGGGCCGAGGAACAGTGGGCAGCATCCGCACTCGGCTCCTTTGAGCTGGAACACAGCTGTGTTATGGCTGTGTCATCACTGCGAGCGAATTAAAAGAAATGGAAACATTAACTCTGTGGAATCTTTTCAGAAGCTGGTGGTGACTAAACCAGGAGGCGCTAACAAAGGAAAGCTTTCAGCAAGTGTTTGGCATTTGAAGTGCAGCACGGTCTTTCCATTAGGCTGTTGTGAGGGTTAAAATTAATCTGCATTGTAAAGGAAGAAGGCCGTACAATGGATGTTTGTTGTGGAGAAAGGCACCTGGAGATGTGTTGTGTTGTCAGAAGGCTTAAATAATTTCATTCCAAAATTTCACAGCCTATTAAAAGAACCACAAGAGTCTGGAAGGGAACATCCCTGAGATCCCAAGCATCTCTGCAAACCAACCAAAACCACTTGGAAGCCAGTGGTGGCCCTGCCAGCAGATTTGCAAACTCAGCCACAGGTTTGGTCTGGCACACAGAAATGCAGATTGCATCCCTAAGTGAAGGAATTCAGCTGGCTGCACAGGAGCATCACCCAGTTTGGCCTTGAACCTCTGAGTACAATTGGAGGGAGAAAGCAGAGTCCTGGAGGAAAAGAGGTCAGGAGTGCAGGATGCTGCAACATTTGGTGACTCGCTGTGCCACTTCCAATTTCCCAAAACATCCGCAGCGCATTTAAAATTTCCAAAATGTGCAGGCTGCCTGTGCTCTGAAATGGAAGACCTGAGGGATGTTGAAAAGGGAAGGAACATATTTGTAGTGATGCACAGTATGCATTACCTGTACTGGGGACACACATGCCTGTGCACCACCAGGCTCCCTGCTCTGGAAATAGGCCTCGTAGGGTGGATAGGAAAAAGACCCTGAATACAGAGAAATTGGGCTATTAGAAAATATCTGCAAAGCTTTTGTGGACACAAGAAGGAGGAAGCGGGTGCTTGAGCAGAGGTTGGCCACACACACAAGGCTGCAGAGCTGGTGTCTGATCCAATCCTACATTCCCTGGCTTCTCAGGCAGTTTTTTCCTTGGCCATTAGATTGCACTTGTTGTCCATTTTTGGAAGACATTAATTCTAGGCTGCCTGTGTCTCCTTGCCCCAGTGGCACCACAAGGCAGCAGTTGCTCTTCGGGATGCAGCGTGCTACGGCTGGGCTGAGGCTCCCTGCCCGGCAGCCCGTGTGCTCCCGTCCTCTTCCCAAGAGGTCTCTCCTGCTATTTAGCAGGTCTGACAGAACTGGATATTGTAGCCATGGGATCACCAATGGCTTTGCTGCGCTGGAAAGGAGCTGGTGGTGGCAGAGGCGTTGCATTCAGGCAGCTACCAATGCGTGTTGCTATGGGCACTGATGCAGAGGCGAAACACAGGCTAAGCCATCACTTGATTTTCTATTCAAGCAACTCTTGAGTACTAAAGGAATGGCCATCTGCCAGTGTTTGTAATAGAAGGTCAGCATACACTGACATTCAGCAAATTGGTATTATATGCATTAGATCTGTGCTTTATGAGGTATTGCTCCATTCTGGAAATGTGAAAATTGACTGAAATCATGACTAAAATTTTAGAGGTGCCAATCTGCAGCTGCAAGCGCACTGACAGTGCCCAAATACCCAGGCAAAGCAGCAAGTCCAGCTATTTGAGACAGAAAAAGCTAAAGATAAGCGTGTGTGTGTGCTGTGAAGTTGTCATCAGCAGCAAACCCAGTGCTGCAGCTCACTGCTGTCCCTAGGTGGGATCCTTCCGTCCTTCCACGGGGGCCACAGTGGCCCCCGCTCAGCTGATTGCAAGCATTGTGAGCTGTCAGCAGGTAGACAGCTCTTGAAACGGGGCTGTTATAAACTGACCTCTGCAGGGTCCTCTCATCCGAGCCTGAGAGCCCCAAACTGAGTCACATTCCCTCCTGCCTCTGGTGCAGGGCAGAATGCGGGAAGAGAGGAGAAGGAGCTTTCACCCCCTAGCAGAGATGCAAAGTCCATGGTGGCCAGCAAAGAGTGAGGTTTTTTCCCAGAGTCAAGCTTTTCTCTTTGAGACCCAGGCAAGCTGGGCTGAGGCAGTGTGGTCCCAGCACAGGCAGGCGCTGTGCCTGCATCCCATCATCCCTTTCCAGGCACAGCAGCAGCCTGCATCTGACTCCCAGCTCCAGTACGAGGAACAGCTACTTAGTGATCCGCCTCCAGTGTTATGCCCCATTAACTCAAAGTTAGGCATGATTACTGATTATCTTTCCTTATTTTGTATGCATGTGCCAGGCGAGCAGTAAGAAAGTGAGAGGATTTCCTGTTCGCAGCCTGAGCAGGGTTTGGGGACATGGCTCTTTCACAAGATGAAAGAGAGCTGGCATGTGGCACAGAGAATATGGTTCTTTCCCAAAAGCTGCCACAAAGAGAAGTTTGAAAGGCACTGACGTGACACGAGTCAAGAGTTATGTTCGTCTCCCTTTCTCTCTCTACACCATGATGAATTGCATATTATTTCCTTCATTAGTTTTAGGCTTCAACCACTTTGCAGTGCAGACATGAATAAAAATACCGAGTGGTTTCAGTCTGGTGACGATTTTATTCATTGGTGCTACATGTCAGATAATAGCTGTATTCCACTTCTTTGCTCTGTGGGCTTTTCAAATATTTCACAGGCTGAGTCGTTTATTAGGTATCCTCATACAAAGTCCTCTGCCTCTTCCTCTGAAAGGTAATTGTTTAAGTGGATTAGTAGCTTTCCCTGAAGATGTGTAGGGAGTGGCATAAAAGAGCAACACGATTGTGACACTCTTGTTCTGACCTTAGGAATATACCCAGAGGGTTGCTAAGATCACAGGCTGCTCCAATTATTGTCAAGGGAAATTAATATACCATTTTACTCCAGCTAATACTCATTGGTCAGGCCAGGGAATACACTGTGGCAAAGAATATTCCTCCAAAACCAGAAAAACAAACCCTGCTGAAAACCTTATGTTTTTCGTGGATTTACTCTGCAGAGTCTTCTATTCTTTGGAGAAATATTTTTTGTGTGCTGTTTCATATCATGGTGACTTCATATTAATTAAGCACTCAGCTCACCTTGGGTGTCTGAAAGAGAAGTACAATAGAAGAAGATGCAGCCCCTGTCTGAAAGAGCTTGCAGCTGTAATGGGGTAAATGCATTTAGCAGACAGACTGAGAAATAAGATAGCAGCATTCAAAGGCAAGAGAAGATAGAGATTTGGGGGTTGACACACTTGAGCTTCTCTGTGTGCTGCTTGTAGTGATTCTGGTAACGTTTACATATCCTCTCTAATACATCCTCCTGCTTCGAAACAAAAGATGGACTAAAGGCTGAGACTGCTGGTTAGTAATGAAAAGGTAAAGACCAGCTGTTCTTCCTAAATATGAGGTTTTCCTCTGCAGTCATTCAGAAGGTTGTATGAGAATTAAAAAACACATCAGGGTTTAAACCCTCCTATTCCCCACTGCTGGTGAGGTGTCATGCAGGGAAGAGCTGTGTAGACCTGAGCACCTTTGTGGTATTTGTTGTTAGGTGCTTTAGGCTGGTTGGGAATGATGGCGCTGCAGAAGGAGCAGCTGCAGGGGAGAGGCATGTGAAAATGCCAGGAGGGGAGTCAAATGAACAAGCAACGTCTGTGAAAGTTTATATTGCAGGTATTGCAATGAGTGTCATTAATACAGATTTGTAAGGATTCTGTGTGTCTCAGAAGTGTTTGATATTGATGATATTTTTCAGCTTAGAAATTTAATTTAAGAGGTCATTAGTATTTACTAAAAATTGATAGGGTGTCTATTTCTTGTTGTTAATTTTGGACGTTAAATATCTACTATTAAAATAGTGACATGTAAATGTCTTTTCATTTGGATTTTGAACATAAGGCATGTGTTCACTCTCATCTCCTTTGCTGTGTTTATTCCCAGTATCATCCAGCCCTCACCATGCACAGATGTTCCTTAACCCAGGGCCCATTCACGTTTCACCAGGGTCTTGAGAGATCAGCAGATTGTACTTATTTCCTCATTTCTCTCCCCGTGCCCTCATCTTCTGCTCTTCCTCCTAATTCTGTGTGTCCCTGTTTGGTTTCCTGCTGTACTCCTCTGTCCTGCAGCTCAGACACGAGTATGGCTGCCTGTGCCCTGTCCTAGCTCAAAGGGAACATTTGCAAGGACCCTGGTTCATATGGAGAACCTTTCTGCTTTTCCTCTCTTTATGTACCACGATTTGGGGGAAGAAAAATTGTTTGTAGGTGAATCTCTTTCCCCCCAGGAAGAGGAGAAAGGGGAAGGAAGAACTAGTTCATGGCCAGTCTCAGCAGGTGCTCTTGTCCTACAGATAAAACCACAACATTTTTCAGCCAGCAATAAAGGACAGCCTGAGCATCCTGAGCATATGTACCTGCTTGCTGTCGGGGTGCAGCAAGCAAAGGGGGTACTTTGAGTTAAACAGCTCAGTTTCCCAGACTCTTGCTCAAAGTCTGCACCTGGGATGAAGAAGTAGCCCTCCCTTATCCATGCTCCTTTTTGGGATAATTGCACAGAATTGCTGGTAGGGTGCCTGTTACGCTGGTCTCTCTTTTCAGATGTTTTCTCTGCTAACATTATCCTGGCGCTGCACCGAGCTCGGACAACCCCAGGGCCCCAGAGTCTTCCAGTCCCCCACGGGGCTGCTGCCTAATGCGCTGCATTTAAAAGAGGTTGCAGAGGTGAAGCAGAGCTGTGAATACGAGAAACCATTGCTCTGTTTGCTGGAAACTGCGATGTCCCCTTTGGTCCCCTGGTAGCTTGGCCCAGGAGGTGCTTGTACATGGTGTGGCCCGAGCTCTGCCAGGGGATCCACAGTGTTTCATTTGGGTGGTCACCTCGCTGCTCTGCTGAGACCCTCCCCACTACCTGCTCCATTTATTTTCCTCATGATGGTTTTGAATACATCCCTTAGACTTTTGAGGTGCTTTTTTGAGTAGGACAGGTTGTGCTGAGGTTTCAGTCACATGAGGAGAGAGACACAGCTTCCCCATACATCTCAGGATGGATTGTGTGTTGAAGTATATATTCAGATGCATGGAGCTGGTGCTGTCTCTCTTTTATCACAATTAATTGCATTAGTAATGCCAAACTCCAAATCTGGGGGGATTAAAATGGCATTAATGCTGTGGGGGTTTCATTGTGTCCTCGGGTTTTAAGCAGAGCTTCCCATTAATGGCAATAGGGACTTCTATGGGTGGCACCACATGGCCCATGGAAATTAATCTTGTATTCTTTGAAGTTTCCTGGACTACAAGAGGAGGATGGAGTGTCACCGCTCCTCGTTGTTTGTGACACATGACTGTGTCCCTCACACAGGCATTGGCAGGTTGAGTGGTACAGAAGGCAGGGAAACCTAGCAGCATCTGCATAGCTCACTGCTTATCAGGAATATACACTGGCAGCCATACTGTAGGGCAGCAGCAGAAAAACAAAGCAGCAATCAAGGGAGCCCTTTGTGATGGATTAAAAGGGTTTAGAAATGTCTGAGCCATGCAGTTTTCAAGCACTGACACTGCCAATGACTTCTTGACTGAAAACTAGAAAATGTGCTTACTGAGTGCACAGCCTGAGTTTTGCTTGTTTTCCCAAAGCCTGCCTTTTGTTAAAGGCCTTTTATCTGAACAAAGTTTAGACACAGTCGCTTTATAAAGTGACCCTTTCCTTGAAATAAATCAGGATAATTATATTAGAGCACTGCAGCCTGTGAACCGAACCAAGGGTCTGTGTGTTTCTCTACTATTGGGGCATAATTTTCTTTTACAATCCTCACTGCATCTCTCTTAACCTCTGCGTGGCTCTCCTTTGTGTGCCCTGCACCGACTCTGCACATTTTAGTCCCTGGCATGGGGCCATGATGGGGGAGACAGGGGATCCAGAGTAGGGACAGTCACCCAGGGGAGCACCCTTCCCATCACTTTGCTCTCGATTGCCCAAAAAATTCATGCATTTGGCCAGTGTTGAAGGCTTAAAACCATCCTCATCATCAGCCTAAATTTTTTTGCAGCCTGAGTTTACATCACTGCAGTATCTTTAGCCTTTTAGGAGGGGAAAATAATCTGAGCAGGATGACTCACTGCTGGTACAATACAATTCTCCTCTCTCCTTCCCTGAGGGGGATGTCAATCAAGATGCTTTTCCCAGTGACTCTCATAAATGCTGGCTGACACAGCAGAGGAAAGTGGGGCTGAGGGTGAGTGTTTAGGTCTTGGGCCTCAACAAAACAGCTCTTGGTGGTTGTCACTTCTCAGAATTCAGCCAGCAATGATATCCCTGCAAACAGAGAGGTCCCTGAGCTCCAGATCACCAAAAGACCCCTCACAGGACTTGAGACCACAATCAGGAGTCCTCTACAGTGTCTCTAGGCATTCAGATTTTGGTGTTTAATTTCAAGAGAATTATGTGTGACCCAGAGTATCTATTGCCTGGGGTTTCCTGCAAACCTGAGGGCCAGAAATGGTTGCAGCAATGGTGATGAATGGTCTGAATATGGTCTGTGCCCTTTAACTTGACTCAGCATTTAGTCAGGAGCTAGAGGAATGAATAGAGAAGCAGGCAGTTTGTGCTTGCAGTGACCCGTGCTGCTGAGCTGGTCAGCTGCTGTGCTACAGACATATTTTTGGCTTTTTCAGGGAAGCTCTTTTGTTATCACATCAAACTCTTCACTCAGCTGGCAGAAGGCATTCTAGCAGCTGTGAGTCTAGAAGAATCCAGCATACAAGAGATGACTGCAAAGTTTGTTGTTTTTTCGTATTTTCTTCTCATTCCCGAAAGATTTGTATATAGTTTGGCTTTTTTGTGTGTGTTTTGCTTTGTGATTTTTTAAAGCATATGTTTGATATGTGTTTCTAAAATAAGTTAATTAGACAGAATTAATAAAAATACTCACTATAAACTGACAAAACCATTAATTCTCCCACCAGATATTATCATTCACACAGCATAAATTTTTCAGAGAGAGAGCCATTTCATCGGGCCAGGGGAGAAAAAAAAAAGAAAAACAATATCTGGGGCTCCAAGTGAAATACTCAAAAGTAAAAGTAGGTAAAGCAAATTTTCTGCTTTTATTACAAGTGATGCAAAATGGAGATTGTATTCTGAAAAAGCTGGTTAGGCAGGTCATATTCTAGCTGGTTAGGCCAGCAAAGTGCAGCCCATATAAACAGATTGCCTAAATAATTTTAAATTTTAATTTTTATCAGAACTCCTATGGTCTTTTTGGATAATGTGGACAAAATAATGGTCCATTTCCTTGGGGGTCTAAAGCACCAAGAGTGAAGAAGACATGACTGATGGGCTTTTTAAACTTAGCACCTTGGGAGCAAAACCAAGCTGGAATGGAAAGGAATGGGTCTGTCACAGGAAATTAATGGAGGGGTGATAAATTCATATTAATCCCTATATGTCTTCTACCAGGGTTTGATTCAGAACAGTTTCAAAATAAAAGAATCCTTCAGTTACACTTGTGTAAATGTTCTGTATGGCCACCTAAATCAGTGGGGATTGGTCTGCACTGATGCTTGTGCACCTCAAATCACATGCCAGCCACCTTGCAAACCTTAAAGGCATATAGGAATAAGTCAGACTTATGTAAACCTTTATCCCCTCTTTCCAAAATCCTTAAGCCTTCTGACTTCTCTGGAGTTTGAAATGCCTACAGAGAAAACAAGTGTCTCTGCCCCTGCCTTAAATGAATTGGTTCTTCCAAGGATAAGCTATAAAAAAGTTCAAGGCATGAACTAATGATTCTCAATACCTTGTATCCCAGTCCCACCAAATGGCTGAGGGACTTGGGCGTCCAAGCAGAAGCATGGTCTGGAAGCTGAAGAGATATGTGCAGTGAGGCCTTTAGCAGTAGACTTGCCCCAGAAACCTTTGTCCACCACGGGGACCCAGATTCCTAGACAATATTACGCACATGGCTGGCTTGGTGTGCATTGTTCAAAGTTATCTGACGGGAGGATAGACACAGCAGAACAAAACAAGATAGGAATGTAAGGTAACACTGCATGTGCTGAAACAAATGTTTCTTGCCAAAAGGACTATCTATTGGCAATTTCATGTTAGAATTCCAACATCCATGCTTATGAGTTGAGAACAAGGTTGTTTCCTTGTGTCTGGAAAAGGAGTGTTATTTCACAAACCTGTACATTTTCCCAGCTCACATTCCTTTGCTAAACTCTAAAGCACAAAGGTGCAACAGGTTGAACATTGATTACTGGACTTACAAGCTTTTCCAGATTCCAGATGTAAATAAAAGGATTTTTCTGCTCTTCATCTTACAATAAAAAGGCGGTGAAGTAGAGTGTATCCTGGACACGAAGATATTATCTGTGAAGATGGCAGGTTTCAGGCTAACCCTGACGTTTGGGAGTCAAAGACTTCAGAAGGGTAGAGCTGAAAGGAGGAGGCCTTTAGGAGCCACCACACTTTAGTATCTGAGTGACATGACTTGTGCTCCCTTGGCATCAGGGAGGTGCAGGCGGTCCGTGCTGGAGGGGCAGACAGGCAGAGCATCAGGTGCCAGGGCTGCAGGCCAGGTTGGGGGGCTGCCAGCAGGGCTGGGGAGCCTCTGCTACTGCTGCCCCAAGGTTTCCTTTCCACCATCAGGAAATCTGGTTATGGTCAAAAATGAGACTGTAAACATTGAGTTTAGATGTTTAAACATGATGAGCATCTGAAAGTTTGTTTCTAAGGTTCAGATAATGGCAGTGTTTCCAATCACTGTTCCAGCCCTCACCGTAGCCCCAAACACTCAAGACCCTTGCCCTTGTCCAAGGATACCTGAGGAATATTAGCCCAAAAGCTGAATGCAGGAACAATGTAGAAGCAGCTGAAAGTACATTGGTTATCATAATAAGTGCATGAACCTGTGAAGAAAACCCACAACATATGTTTGCTTCTTTAAGCCAGACCAAATCTCAAGTCAGCAAGCATCAGTAACTGCTATCAGCTTTGGAGAAATTTCCCTAGGAATCAGTTATTGAGGGAAAATTCCAAATTTTTTCCTGGGATATTTATTCCTGTTCATTTCCACAGTTTCAAAAATCTTAACATACCTGTTTGGATGTCAGGTGAGACACTTAAGGAAATTTCCCTTCTTACTGGCTGTGCGATTCCCAAGAAAGTGTATGGATGCAAGGACCTACAACACTTCCAAGTGGTGGGGATGTATTTAAGATGCCTTCTGTGTGCATGTGTCTCTTTTTTAATAGACCCACCAAGTGCAATTCATTTGACAGTATAATCCACAGGGCCCTCTAAACAAGGTTCCCACCTGCTCTTCATACTCTTACTGGTTTGAATGTGCTTTTAGATAATGCAGCTTCTGCATTTTTTTTGTCATATGATCCAGAAAAAAATCTGCATGATCTTAAAGGTCTTTTACAAATGTCATGATTCTATGATTTTATGTATACATACTGTAGGCTCAGTCTCCTGTCCCATATCTGAGCATGACCCCCAAAGCATTTGAGTAACCCCTAAACAACCTAAGGGGAGAGAACAATGGGGTCTGAGGAATTCAGCTCCTGTATGATGGGTGAAGTTGCTTAGCAGAGACTTTAAACATGAGTTCACCTTCTTTCTATTTCTTCTGTATCTTCTATATCTTCTCTTTTGTCACCCATCCATACAAATAGAGAGAGGGCAGAGATATACACACATACCCAACCACCCTGTTGACAGTGAGATCACTTTAATGAACATCTCTCACAAAGTATATGTTTGCAGAGCAGCTCTGCTTCCACTGACATCTCCTACAACGTTCTTTTCAATTTAAATGTACAGAAGCACGTGAGATCACCTGCAGTAACTCATTAGAATGAAATAGAAAATGTTTACATCTTCAAATCCCTTCTGGTGCTATTGGATGTAAAATTTGACAAGGGAATCAAATGGAAGCTGATGTCCATTTTTCTTCCCTGACATGCACTCAGTGGCCTCAGCTTAAGTGAGAGCTGCTTAAATGTATTGATTCAGGGAGCAAGTCACCCCTTGGCCGCCGGAAGATGTATGCTCTGCTCAGATCCTACGGAAACCTCAGTGTGTGCTGTACCTTTTGCTGGACACAACCACATGCGCGAATTTTACTTTTTCAGACAAAGGAAGTAAACCAGCTTCTTTTGAAGAGCAGAGCCACACTGAGCTGAGCAGGATCGCTCCTGCTATCACAACACTCTCTGAATGCCGCACTCCTCTTTTAACACACTCATATTAACCTGCACACGGGCATGCAGCTACAGTCACTGCTGAAAAAGCACCTGTGCTGCTTTTCTTCGCTTCACACAAGGGCTCAGGATAATCTAAGCGAGGATCACATATATGATGCACTCATTTTTCTGCCGAGGTCTGGTTTATTTCACCAAATGGCAGCTGCAGAAGTCGGGATGGACATCTGAAGTGTGACGGTGCTCAGTGTTAGTTCTCCGATCTGGATTCGCAATCAGTGCAGAGAGCCCTGCTCAGTAATCTGCTTGTAAAGGCTGCCTCTCCACCTCCCCGTCCCCAATCCAGGAGCCTATTAAATTAATGAGACAGAAGTCAGCGCAACAGCAGTCAACATGTTATGTGTGTACAGCACTGGTGCTGTTACAGTGTGCCTGTTTTTTCTCCTGGGATGTTTAATTTCCGCTTCTCAAATGAGCTGCAAAGCTGTGAAGCCTGGCAGTGTTCTTTCTAGACACTCTGTGATGCAGATAATGAGGGTACTGATAGGTGCCTAGGAGACTGTGATGGCTCTAAGCACAGCTATGGTCTGATAATGCTTTATGCCAGTAGTGTCACAGCGGAACCACTATCATCCCTCAAGGAATGGTTCATCTTTATGTGTAATACAGCAGCTGTCACCTAAATGGCTAATGGGGAAGCAAAGTAGAACCTTAGTGCTAGTAATCTTTGTCACTTAATAATTTTAAAGGTATCAGACTTCAGTAGCTCCTGCAAGTTCCAATAAAAAGTGTGCTTGCAATTATTATTTTTTTTATTTTGTTTGCCATGGATTAAATGTAAATTGAGAAATCCGTGATGCAGCTCCATGCAGATCTAATTTAGTATAATTTGAATAGCCAAGTAATTAAAATGTATTATAGGTATATGATGCTGGGATGGTGGAGTGTCTGCATTTAAGAGGAAGATTTATTGGGCTCACTGCATCCACGGTGAACCTTCTACAACCACATTAGCCAACATCTGTTGGAAAATGTCAAGACACAGGGCATAAGACATCCTTGTGGAGTGTATGGCTGCACTTATTTCAACAACAGGCTAAGAATATGCACCAACATTTGCAAAAAAAGCTGCTTAGGAAGAAGGTGCTGTACTCAGCTACATTAGAGCCTATACATGCAAAGAGCCTATACATGTGCCCACAAAACACATGCGTGTCTACACACATGCATGTGAGGTAGAGTAGGTTAGTGGGTACATTTTGTGTTGTAGGAGCATGCAGGGAGAGAGGGAAAACATGCAAATACAGAGGGATGCTTCTGTAGACCTTTTCCAAATTAATGCTGGTTTCCCACAGTGCCAGAACTGCAGTTGCATTCAGTTTATGAAGGCAGGTAATGATAATAATTAATAGGGCAGTTGACACACATGATGTGAGCATTGACATTGCGCTGTTAGTGTTTCCTAGAAGATTATTTTGTTTGTTTTTGCTTAAATGCTCAAGATTAGAGCCAGTGATTTAGCAGGCTAGGGCACTGCCTTCTTGAGAGGAGCAGAGCTCGTTTCAATCACACCTTCAGACAGGCTGATAATCTTTGGGGAGTTAACGCACTTAGGCTGGCGAAGGTTACGAGGAGAGAGGTGCTGGGATGTGTATGTCCAGTAATTGTTCGGGGGATGAGTTACAGATCCAGACAGCCCACAATTCAATCTGCACCCAGTGCTGCAAATGCTGAGAGGATAAATCAAAGAGCATTTCTCTGGGTCTGGGGAAGGAAAGAGGGGCTGAATAACATTTACTCAGTGCCAGTGAAATAGCAGGATTGCTACCGAAATGTCAGAAAAGCCCAGTGACAGGAGAGGGGTCATTACAACACAGATTGCTATGACCTACCCTGAATATTTAAGGGAATGCACTGAGTGGAAAACATCAGCAGCTTGGAGCACCGTGGCAAGCGGGGAGCTGAGCTTCCTGCCGGCCAGGCTGCTCGCCTGCATGTGCTGTTATCCTTTTGTCTGATGTGGGGGACTGGGCTGGCCATGCAAGCCAGCACTGCTGGCAAAGGGGTACCCAGCCCTTTCACGTGGCTGCTGCCTCACCGGTGGCCTGGGCACTGGGGGACCCTGTTACATAGATATGGCAGAGGACTAAAAGCTTGTGAGGCAGGGGATTTCCTGTGAAAATCTGTGCTCAAGGTGTAAAGTACAAAGGGCAAACAGAAACAGTGATGCGGTCCTTACAATATAACCATGGTCTTGGATTCCCCTGAACACTGCCACCCTTCCTCCAGACTGGGAGAAGGGCAAAAATATATAACTAAAATAATTAATTCACATGTTTGATTATAAATTAAAAAGTGCACCTAGAGTTTTCCAGAGGAAGATGATTGCCATGGTTATAATGGTTACCTTACAGAGAAAATGGGCACAATAGGGCACAGTGACAGGACAACAAGAAACAGAAAAAGGTTCTATTATTAACACTTTTCCATAAATGACATATATGATTATGTTTAGTTCTGTAAACACACCCTATGACAACATACAATAAAGACAGGCCTTTTATTCCCCACTGCATAACAGGTTCTTCAAATTCCCTTCCAAGGACCACTCTGAAGGAAGGATGTGCAAGACCTGGCTTGTCCCATAAGCAGAAATTGAGAACATCCACAGAGCTTCTGCCTGAGGTGGAAGGACATCTACACTTGTGCTTTGAGTGACACTGCTTCATCAGAAAGACATTGAAGCAGGAGATCCCGCAGCCAGCCACTACACGGCTTCACACAGCTTCCACTAAAACTGCAGGTGCTGTTGGAAGGGAAACAGGCCCTGCAGATGCCAGAGGCCTTATTCAGCAAAATAATAGAGTTTTTTTGGTTTTGTCACAGTTATGAGGGACAACACCAAGCCTCCAAACCTCTCAGCCAACAAGCTTCAAAGCCCTCCTTTGCCACTCAGCTCAGGAGATGTGCCTTGTGATATGTCCTTGACATTGGTGTGGGGATGCCCCTTCACACCTCTCTTGACAGACAGACAAAGAGACTTAGAGGACAGCAGTGTGCCTGGGAGAGGTGACCTCTAGACAAGGCTTGCTAAAACAGGAGGGACATGTTGACACCAGTATCAGTAACAGGTCACATCCTGCTCCGATGAAAAAATCTCCCCCCAAGTTTCTAAATCTAGCTGAAGACCACCTTACAGCATCCCTCACAGCTGGCCCACCTGATCCATGTGCTGCTGGGGCTGGGATCTTTGTGCCATATCCATTCTCCTAGGCCTGCTATTCCTCTCCTTTATTCCTTCTTTCTCAAAAAAGTGAGTATGCAGCCTCTGGAGAGTCATCACCTCTATTTCCACCACTTGGCAGATAGGAGGACACTTAAATAGGATTCCACAGTGCATGCTTGTATTTTCTATTAAATTGGAGGTATGAATTTATATTTCCAAAACCACAGGGTAACTATGTGTCTGGGGCACATCTTCAGAAATGTGAATCATTGCAGTCCTCTCTCCTGGATGTTTTCGTCTTCACATAGCAGGCAGAGGGAGGAACCTGGACTTCTCTCACCTGGGCAATCACTACACCTGCATTTAAATCCAGTCCATCCCAGCTTCTCTGTTTCAGCATCTTTGAAGCAGAGATGGTAATACTTTCCGCCCTTCTAAAGTGCGTGTACAAAGAGAGATTTGAAAGGAAAGAGACTGTATTTTATTAGAATGACCAATTTAACTGGAAAAAGTTTCAGGCACAGAGCCTTTCTTCAGGCATGACATGGAAAGCCATTTGCAGCCTTTGATTCAAAACTGAGAAAAAGATTGTGTGCCCAAAACTTGTCCACTTTTTCCAGCTGCATCTGCTTCTCTAATAAGAGATACTGCCCCTCCCAAAGATCCTTGCCTCACTTACACCCTTCGTCTGTTGTAGCTACACCAGCACTTCTGCAGCTGGAATTAGTGTCTGTCAGAGTTAAGTGCTATTGATGAGACAGTGGAGAAATGCACATGCAAAGCTCGCAATTAAAAACAGGGAAAAAACTAATTTTAAGGATTGCATCTCCCCTTCCCCCCATTTTTCCACATGTAAATCCTGGCTGTTCACTGGAACATCATTAATCATGCTGAATTGTTGTGTTATGCCTACATATGTAAAGCATAAACTCCTGATGAGTTCTCCTGCAATTTAGCATTAATTAATGTCCACTTAGTATAAAATGTGACATCATATTTTAGGTCAGTTCTTCACTGTTATTGTAAACCGCAAACATAGAGTGCAGAAAAAACCTGGAGGATATGATTTTCCTGCAGTATCTCTTTGACAGGTTTACATGAAATATAAAGCTAATATATTGCTGGACATCAGATTTTTTCCACTGTCTGTACTGTGCAGTACTGTGTACTCTGTGTACTGTGCAGCACACACAGCTCTGTGGTACTCGTCGGACACCAATTTCAACAGCAGCATAAACTTTGTGAGAAACTGCTACCTTCATTCAATAAAGTATATTTATAATGTTTCCATTGCACCAAATATCAGCTGATGCACCTCTTATTAGTATAAATGGCATAGATTAGTGTCAGGCATTTTCAACAGTGAAGAAATTACAGAAGCCTGCATGCCTCATTAGGCTCTTGTTGCATGTTAAAGAGGGCCAGACCTTATTAATAAGAGAAAAAGGGGGAGAAAAGAGACTATAATGGGAAAAGTATAAAACAGCTTTTTTAAAAAAGAAAGCTTTCTGGTTTAGAGAAAAACAAAAGCACTAATTAACCTCTTCCAGTCTCTGAACACTTTCTAAAGTCAACTTAGCTTTGTTTCTACAGGACATGTAGATTACAGACAAAGACTTCAAGCAGAGAAAAGCTGCTTGCAATCACACTGCACCACCAAGAAGGATTTTTGATGATTAAATGTTTTATACTGTTTGTGTGGGTCAGTGTTTACATCCTGCTTCAGGAAAGCATCACTGTTTAAGTTAGGATGTACACCCACATTTGAGTTGAAGCTGTTGCTTATATCCTGCTGAAATGAATATAAGTTGAGCATTTGTTCCCGCTTTAGCACCTGGTGTAAGCACATGCTGAGGTGAAGACAGGATTTAAAATCCATTTGAGAGCTTACTGTAATTGGGGCCTCAATCACACGGGTCCTGAACCAGCAGAGACGACACATCAGCTCTTTGCACTCTGACAGTCTTACCAGCTTCTTGTGGGCTGCATGTGAGGAAAATACAGGTGAGTAGACACACATCTCTGTGAGGTGGAGGCTGTAGCTCTTGCCGCTTCCCTGTGGTGCTGGGACACGGGCACTTTTGCTCACATTTATTCTCCCTTTTCCTGGGATTTGCTTGGCTGCCCATGATAGTATTGCTGCTGGTGTTGCTTAGAAAGGGGCGAAGGGGATCATAGAATCACAGAATGGTTTGAGTTGGAAGGGACCTTAAAGACCATCCAGTTCCAACCCCCTGCCGTGAAGACGGACACCTTCCACTAGACCAGGTTTCTCAGAGCCCTACTCAGCCTGGCCTGGGGACTGACCCACAGCTTCTGTGGGCAACACATTCCAGTGTCTCCCCACCCTCACAGAATTAGAATTAGAATTTCTTCCTAATATCCTACTCTCTTTCAGCTTAAAGCCATTCCCCCTTGTCCTATCACTATATGCCCCCGAGAAAAGTCCCTCTCCAGCCTTCCTGTGTGCCCCTTTAGCTACTGGCAGACTTCTATAAGGTCTCCCTGAAACTTCCTCTTTTCCAGGCTGAAGAGCCACAACTCCGTCAGCCTGTCTTCGTGGAAGAGATGCTCCAACCCTCAGATCATCCTAGTGGCCCTCCCTGGACTTGTTCCAGCCGGTCTATGTCTTTCTTATGTTGGGGACTCCAGTGCTGGATGCCGTACTACAGGCACAATTCCAGGACGTGGAAGAGCTCCTCATGGAGATGGTAGTTAAAAGCCTGCTCTCCCAGGGGCAGCAAAGAACACCTTGCCTCCTCTTCAATGCAACAAAGTGCAGTCTTGCTCTTGGATGCTGAGATACCCAGAACCTGTTGAACTCCTTCTCTGCTCAGCAGCTGGCATTGCACAATGCCAGAGTCTGGTCACCGTCACTCACGTGGCAGAGCCTGGTCACCAGCTGGTGTTGCAGGAGCAGAGAGTGATCTGCTGTATCTCTAGGTCTGACTTTTTTTCCAAGCCCGCTTGCAATTTACTGTCATGGCTACCAGAACACACACTGTCATGTTAGACTTGTCCTAAGGAGGGACTATGTGGCAGCCACCATTTTGGCAGAAAATAGAAAAATACAAATGAATTTGAAAATTATAGATCTAGGCAAATAAAACTAAATATGCAATTTTTCTAGACTTTTTTTCTGGGTCTCGCGTGCCTCAAGATGCAAGCATAGAATGGGAACATATTGTACCCTCGTCCCAAGAGGTCCAGGTTTTCAGGCACTGCGCTAGTGGGGTGGAATTGCTTCCAATTTGAAGCTTAATTCAGAGCTAAGTTAGTGAGCTACTTCCAACGCCAAGCACCACAGATCAGCATATTGAGTTTTTTACAATTTTTCCCTGCATGATTAGCATTTTACTTGAGTCTGAGACATTAATCAATAAAAGCAATACCCTGTAAACAGAGTAAAATGAAAAAGCAAGTGCTGCATTTTAATAATATAAATAGAAGACTGTGTGGCATGAGGGACCAAGGCACAGCCTGCAATCTGAATACCATCAAAGGTAAAAAGAATTGAAGGCAAAGGAAATTTTCAAGGCTGATTGCACACGGATGGAAAAAAAAGTAAAGAAAGATAAAATATTGAACACTGGTTAGTATGGAGGATGTGACTGAAATATTTTATTCTGCTGGTTTTTAAAAATTTTGTCCTTGCTGATGTTGATTTTAAGGGCAGAGAAGAGAGGGCAGGGAGAACCCAACCCTTGGACTCAATAAAATAAGTAGAACAACATAGAAAAATATTTCAAACATTGTTGTTAAAGCAGGGTCAAGTTTTTAATAACATCTCCATTTCACAGTTTTTGTTCTTTAAAGAACCCTTGTAATGGTTACTTAGAAAAACATAAATTGGAATTTATCTCATTGTATATGGTACAAAATACCATGCTGGAAGCCTGAAAATAATAGTCAGCTGCTGTTCAGTGCTCTTCATCTACAGAGCTCAAGTGCTCTGGGAAGCTGGTGAGTATTGGCTTTCAGACAGAAAGTGCTGAGGCCATGCCCTGGTGCCAGCGAGGTCGGGAAGGAAGCCAGTGTGAAAGTCGACACCACCTGCCAACTCATTTTGTGCTGCATCCAACAGGTCACACTGCCACCAGGCAAAGGCATTCAATGTATTTCCCAACAGAGACCCCAAAAACCAGTGGTAGGCCATCAGCGTAGCGCAGCCAGGCGTTCAGCCATCGGGACCAGATCTGGGGCGTCACTGAGGGAAGCTGGGCTGTTCTCCCAGCCAGCTCGGGGCTCTGCAGCTCACTGAGCTCCCAGCAAGCTGGGATCTGCCCCATGGTGTCTTACTCCATTGAGGTGGCATCCTGAACTTTTACAACCGTGATACCACATGGCAGCAAGATTGCACTGCCCATAGCTAAGGCATACCACTTCACCAGGAACTCTTTCTTAACTTTTCCTCTCAGTGCCTACTTACTTTATGCACTGCATTTCTTCCTGAGCAGAAGTTAACATACTTCCTTATTTTTGCCCTCTTGCCTTTTCCTCCTCCCTCTTCCCATCCTTCATATTCTTAGTAGTGTTACCACAACTTGGGAAACAGCTTTTTTTCATGAACTGCTTTATTTATTAGCTTCTTTCAGAACTGCAGCAATTAGTGAGGTGAGCTTTCAACATTTGTCTCCTATAGGCCCCACACAAAGACTTGCCAGTTGGTTATGCTTTTCCTTAGCAGGAAAAGACTGGGTTTTGATTTAAGAAGAGATTTAGAATAAAAAGATAAGGACAGAAAATTACAAGCTACATACAGCTCCTGGGAGTCCTGTCTAAAAGGGAAAGGATCAGTGAGCCTCAATTTCCTTCTATTGCAGCCTTGCTATCAATGCTGCTTGGAGGTAGTTGCTACCTACCTTACTTCTCCTCTCCTCACCTGGATTCTGGGGCCATAATGCTTTCTGTCAGAGGTTTGAAGGTCTGTTTTTCCATATGAGATAGCCTAGGTGGTTTTTAACTGTTTCTAATCTGTACAACCCTAGAAATTTCTAGCAAAAAAAGGGTATCCTTCAGTGAACCCTTTAGGAGCAACAAGTGGTTCCTAAAAAATCCGAAGAAAATTATGTTAAAAGCCTCCAAGCTAAGGAGGTCAAAATGAAATAGGCTGATTTCTGAAAAGCCCATGAGTCTATAGTTTTCTAAACAGAGAAGCATGGCTGCTTGTGGATTCCTCTCTTGGAAACACAAGGAAGCAACCAGGGGTCTTGGTGTGACTTGCTGATGGACTTCCTTCCTCCTCCTCTTCTTCCTCCAAGTTTTCCTGCTCTCCAGAAAATGGGCTGCTCGTTACTTAAACATGATCAAAATATTTGCTACTACACAAAAATCCTAATAAAAGGACATTGTAGGCAATACCACAAGTGACATGCTATTAGTTTGATCCGACTAAGGCTGCAGCTGCAATGTTCAGACTGTGGGACTGAGGTAAAAAATAATAGCAGAGCAGATGTGTTTCCCTGCACAGCATGGAATAAAAAGAAACATCTGGCCCTTGGCCCCTAAAGGATATTTCTCAGAGAGAAGAGCAAATTAAGGGTGCACTGAAGATGTAGGGACTCAGCTAAAGGGAGCTGCTGCCTTAGTAACCATCTCTAACCCAGCTCCCAGTTTCTGATGCATAATGCCATTTAAAATATAGGGCAAAAATAATGGCATGCAAGATAAATGCAACCAAGTACAGGCATCAATGTATCCACAAAATATATGTTGCTATCTTGTTCAAACAAATAAGTAAACAAACAAAGGAAATATTTTTAAACACTAAACATATGCCAGTTATATTGCTGCAGGATAAAACATGGGCTTTTTAAAAATCTATTGAGTCATAAATCTCCGTATTTCCCTTTGTGTTTGATCTCATATATTACTCGGAGTTTCTAAAATGATAACAAGGCATGCATTAAAAATATTTCTCTTATTGTTACATTTCAAGCACGTTTACTGTTAGCTGCTTAGCTTCATTATGTATCATAGTCTGAATCTACAAATCAAGTATAATTAGACTTGGAGAACTGATTGGATTTCTAATTAAGCTACATTGGAAACAACAATGCACAATCAGTAAATATTCTGACTAGGTACATTTTAAAGAGCAACTCTTGGGCTTTTTGCTGATGACTAGACACCAGTGTCATTAAATTTGTTGGTGGCAAGCAAATTTTAAAGCTAAAATAGAGGCAATTAGTAAAGATCTTGAAATATTTAATCACGTTTGTCCAATTAGTGTGCAATTAGGCAATGGTGTGGCGTGGGACAAACATTCTGCTTCACTGTTTGGTGGAGAAGGATCCCTTTGAAATTTTGCTATTTAGTTTATTGATATATAAAAAGGAAGTTATGGTTGTAATTTCCAATTTAAAAAAATACTGTGCAGATGGTCTGACTATATATTTAACAATGTTAAACAAAACTAAACAAGGGAAGCATGTTACCTGAAATTACACAGCTGTGATCAGTGAATAAGCTCCAGATCACATTAGATTACAGCTGTGGGCACCTTGATCACACAAAGCGCCAGGTAGTTATGCTGGTAAAATCAAAGCTAAGTAAGCTGGCGTGTCACAGCTCGAGATGATATGATTATTTTGTCCTTGACCGAAAATATTTTTCTTCTTTGAGCTTCGCCTGGCTGTTTTGCATTCCTTCCATGAAGCTTTACGTTGGCAAGTTTGTTGTGGAAAGTCAAGTGGTAGCTTTTCATGAATAAGCCACTTAAGTGGTATCTTGACTTGCCTTCATCTGGGGTATTTGACTCCCTTTTTGGCAAATTTTATGCTCTTTTTAAAAAGCGATTTCTACATTCATTAGTTGATTTTTGCAAAACTTCAGCATAATGTTTGGGCCGGCATGTGGAATGCTGCTGTCATGCATTTTGACCCTACACCATCACATTGGTGTTTTATCAATCGGTTTGCTCCGTTTGGCCACGTGCAGATAGTCAAGGGAACAGTGCCAGGGAATGTCCCCAGGTGCTGGAGCTCAATTTTCCGGGTTGTTAAATTGTTACAGCAGTCCTTGGCATGGTGTTGACTTGGGTCAAGTATGACTCTCCCCAGCCATCCCTGGACACAACTCACAGCTAACACTTGCCAGGGACCATTCCCAACAGGCATTTTGAGAGGGAAGGGGGATTAGGAGAATGGATGGGGGCCATCTTGTGCCAGCTGTCCTCCTCATCAAAGTGCATCTAACCTTCTACTGTCAGTGGTCCCTGTGGGTTCAGAAAGAGGGAATTGGAGGGAAGGTGTATAACAGAACTGACTGTGACACTGATGACACAGACACCAGCCTGGCCCCCTGGCTTCCTTTCCACTGCAAAGGCCGTCTTGGTTCCGATTCATATTTAATATGGACTAAGAAAAAAGGCTTCTTCTTCCCCAAGTGCTCATAAAAGAAAGAGAATTGGTTTAGCTGTTGCTTAGATTTGATTGCCAGATTTTTTTTTTCAAAGGAAATAGGTGATCTAACTTTAAAATGTCTTTCTGTGTATTTCTCATAAATATTTAACTTCTGAAATGTTGTGAAGCCATTGTGGATTTAAACATTGTCAATTTTACTTTCATGTCTGAGAAATTTTTCTTTGATTTTAGTACTGAAAAAATGCTGAAATAAAGCAAGTAGTACTTCCTAGCAATGCTATGCTTTTCTTTTTCTTTCTCTTTGGTAGATACGGACCTGGAAATTCAAAGTAGAGAGTTTTGCCTCGCAACCAGGTTGGTGCTTGCAGGAATTTTATGAACACAATTGTGTTCATCTCTTGAGCAACATTAAGTCAAAACAAAATATTTTTGAACTGAAAAATAGAAATTATGCTACGAGGAATATTGTATGGGAGAGAAATTAAACAGGTAAAAACCCAGATAATAGATAATTACACAGACATTCATCTATCCAAAACCATAGGCATGAAAAAATTCATCTGGATTGAAGGCTAGATTTTAACTCTTTGATATTCAAAGGTTAAAAGCAAAGTTTTTCAGGTTTGCTACTTCACACATCTTAGGAGTGCATCAGGTTTTCCTGGGTGCTTTCTCTCAGGCAGAAAAGAGATTGACACTCCCCTGGGAGGACAGGACTCCATCAGCCCTCTCACACCACATGAGCATTTCTTTAAATCCTCTGTAAACCTGACTGCAGGGGAGAGATTTTGAGCCCTGTTTTGAAGTGAACCTTGTGATACATAAACCACACAAGCTTTAAATTGTGATTATATTGTGAATGAGAATAATCGATGATGGTGGTAATAATAATAATAATGTAATGATAATGATAATAATAATAATAATAATAATAATAATAATGATAATAATAATAATAATAATAATAATAATAATAATAATAATAATAATAATAATAATAATAATAATAACAATAATAAACAACAACAACAACAACAATTACGATATTTGTTGGTGTTTTATACATATGTACATGATGTCCTTAATAACATTTTTTGGTTTCACTTAGTTTATAGACATGCCCTGATTCACAGAAGAGTCAAATTTCAGTGGATGTAAAAAAATAAGAGCAGCAGGTCATCAATATGTTGAAATTGGCTGCCAAATCCTGTATGGAAAAAAGATGTGAAAGCAGCGTCTCATGGCCTCTGCCTCACCATATTTTTGTTCAAGTAAGAGATTAGGAAAGCAAATCATTAGGACTGAATAGCCAGCTGCAGACGCAGCACAAGAGAAGATGTACCTCTTACAGTTAATGTCTTGTGAAAATCACGCAGGTCCCATAGGGGTTAATCAAACGTTTAGGGCTGTGGCTTACAATGTTCTTCAGTCCCTGGAAGAAACCAGCTTTTGAACATCTAAAAAAAGAGAGAAACTGCAACTGTAGTTGTAGAAATTAGTAAGCCTAGCTTTAAGCTACACTTCAGTGTGAGTACTTGTGTGTCTACATGCAGGATTGTGTGCTCAACCTTCACAAACTGTGACCTCTATCCTCAGGCATATATATATATATAAAACAGAACTACATATATGTGTGTGTGTGTGTCTACACATGTACATGTACACATATACATGAGTATCCTTGTATGGGTATACATACGCTGTGCATGTACACGACTCAAGAACTTCAAAAAGGAAAATAATATTTGGGAAATTCAGAAAAGGAAACCCCTGTTTATTTGATAATGGAAACAAAACCATCACTTCAATAGCAATTCATACACCGCTGTCAAAGCAAGCTCCGGGTGGATGTGCAGACCCGCAGGTTCTCTGTAGTTGCTGAATTCCTCCCAGTGTTGTCTTTATCAAAGAGGTAAATGCAGATTCAAAAAAATTGCTTTGATGTGCAAGACATCACAGAACAGCAGCTCCATTCATTGCAGAGAGAGTCCATTATTTAAGTCTCTCAGGCAACTGTACAGATTCCCCATAAAGGGAAAAATAACAGGACTGTGGAAATAAACCCTCCAACAATATGTATTCCGCCGCTTCTGGAGCCTTTCCCTCTGTTTTTCATGTCTTGATTCTGTGAAATGGTATTAGGCTTGGCCTCATGCACAGATAGTTCGGGTGGGCAGTCACTCCTGACCAAAGCAATACCTGTATTCCTGCCAGACCCTCCTGTCCCCAGCTGCAAGGGTGAAGGGAGGCCCTGCTGAGAGGCACCGAAGTCTTGTCACCTGCCTTTTATCCTTGAGTCTTCCCCTTGGCTCACCTCAGCTTTTGCTCCAGCATTTGCAGCAGATCTCAAGGCCTGCTACGACTCAAAGGGATGGGGCAGATCTGGCTCAATACTACTGGGGAGCTGCAGGATGAGCCAGGCTCATCCCCAGGGCAACATGCTCCATGGAGATGGTCATGTACAGAGACGGGAAAGGCAGGTGGGAGCTGGGGCAGAAGGAAAGGGGAAATCAAGCCCTGTCACCCCTACAGTGGCAGGACTGCTGTGAGACCAGCCAGGTGACACATCATCCAGGCACTCTCCTGTGACAGCAGGGGCAACACAGTTTCCCCATCTCCCCTCTGTACTGTCATAAACCATGCCAATGTGTAGAAAGGGTCTGTGAAATTAATTATACTGTGAGTGCTTGGTAACCAAATGAATTGTAAATTGTACATTATTAAAACAGCATCACAGCACCGACTGATCTATTATTCTTTAGGGAAATGTATGAAGATAAGAGCTTTATATGCTTTAGAGTTCTTTCCAGCCACCACACAGCCAGCTTTGTAAGAAAAAATGTGGCAATATTTTGTTACTGCCTGAGTTGCAACTGACACAATACTGTATTGTTTATTTTTATTACTTTGTCTCATATTTAATATAGATGAGGTAGTATACAGTGCAAGTGACATATACATGCCCAGTCTCCTTCTGTTTATCCTTTTTCCGATTGCATTTGGGATTAATCACCCTCACATTTGTGTAAAAAAAACCCCAAAACTGCAGGTGCAGAAAAGTGAGATAAATATTAAGAAGTATGTCCTTCTGCACAAATCATGCAGCTAACAATATTCACAGCTATTGTTAGCCAGTCATTTTCCCTGCATGTTGCTCCTTGCTGCCTATCTGTCTTTTAGCTTCTGAGAACTGCAAGAAGGCTGTGTGGGGAGTGGTGCGTTCAGAAAAACACACCTTTTAAATAACAACAGTAAAGAAAAAGACCATGGGTTTAGATGTGCATGTATGTTTTTCTCCTTTTCTTCCACAATGCACACCCTGCTGCACCTTCCTCTCATGCAGTATCTGATATCCTGGAAACTTGGTTCTCATGTGTGCACTGGCATCTTCTGGGTTAACAGAGACCAAAACCTGCATGTCATCCCTCCTAGGGATGCTAGCTTGCTGTAGGACTACTTTCTAGGCAGTACCTCCTACACATCACATAATGGTCCTTTTCACCCCTTGCTTCCAGGAGAAAAGTACATGTCTTTCTACAAGCAGGGGTGTCTATGGGAGAAGGGGAGAGCTTTTTTGTTTGTTTTAATGCCCCTATTGAAGAACTGGAGGCAGAAGCTACTCCAGAATAGCTTTTCTCACAAAGTCTCTTTTATATTCCCTCCTTGAAGGAAGATGCATGAAAAGTATGCCCTATCCATGCTTGTCAGAGAAAAGGAGAAACAGCTGGAGAAACATCCTCTTCCCTCCAGCTGGGGACACATGTGACTAAGCTGTTCAAGGCAGTGACATGTTGGTTTCTATAAGCAACACATTAGTGGTCCCACACCAGTGGGAACACTTTGGGGGTTGCCATACACTAAAGTGACCCCAAGTGTTTCTTTTCTGGTGCAGAGGACCAGTGGCAGCCAGTCACATCCTCCCTCCTTCAGAGAAGGCCTATCAGAAAAAAAGTTTTCCTTTGACTGCAAGATCTAGATGGGCATTCAGCAAAACTCACAACCCAAGCAGTCAAAGAAATAATTTAAATTTGAGTGAAGACTCATTTAAAGTAGTCCAAAGATTTTCAGGACTTGGCCTCCTCTCTATGCAGGCATGGGGGACAACGACATTTTTCTGGCAAAGGTATTTCCAAGTCATCTTTGCTTGTTTTCCAGTTTTTTTTCAGAAGAGAGAGAATTTATAGTTTAGAGAATTTGCATTCTTTGGAACAACCCTCTTAACCCTGTTTACTAGTCTAAAATACAGAGCTGCCTTTCTCGACACTCATCAGCCCTGCAGAAGTCACTACCATCTTTCAGGAATGCGCTGCCTCCCGCTCCCCAGGCTGCCTCTGCCAGGAGGTGCACTGCGTCCTCAAATTCAAGAGAGGGCAGCATTTTCCTTAGGCTGATCCAAAGGAAGGGGACGACTCCCAAGCGTGTAAAAGAATGTCAGCAAGTGAAAATCGTCAGTCACAAAATATACGAGCATTCTGAAAAATTAAATTTAATGGAAAACATGCAATGTCCTTAGGAGTATGTATATATATATAAATATATATAATGTATAACCAAACCAAAATCCAAACAAGCTCTTAATTGATTGATGATGTTAGTGAATATATCCCATCTATGTTCAAGGAATTCTTGCGTAGGCTGTTGTGCAGCTGTAATGCTGTTTCTGCAGCACACCACAATGACTTTGCCACCAACTTTTGCACTCCAATAGCCAACTAATAACAGACTGATGCACCCCAGATAAATACCATACATGAATGAAGTGCTAAACTGTGCCTGAGGTAATTAAGGATCCACTGCCCTCTCATTAAAGTCCCTATTCAATTAAATTCTTCAAACTATGCCTAAAACGCTACCAGGCTGTTATTTTTGATTACTTCATTATTTACTTAAAAACTGGCAAAACTAATCCAAAGCAAAGAATAATCAGACTTTTGTGAGGTAACCTCGAAATATGTGTCTTCTAGTGTGAAATAATCATGCCTGAAAAGAAAGATCAAAATGCTTGTTTTAATCCAGAAACCCGGACCCTTGTGATCAAGAGTATGCTCCTTTCAGCTGACTGTGACTTACCCACTGTTTGTTAAGAGTCCATCCAGTGTTTGCTCGGCTGGAACAGCAGCACAGCATTGACTTCTACAAGGAAATTCCAAGGATCAAGGTATATTTCAAGTACACACTGGATTGTAAAAGAACTAGAGGGCACCCAAGTGTAATACAACACTTTTTAGTTTACCCCATACTCAGCTTTTGGTGCAATTTTACCCTCATGAAATAACTGTACTGTCAGCACTGTCTCTGGCACATTCAGCCAGGTTGCCTGAATTACTTGAAGAGCCCAGGACAAGGCAAATACACATTTTCATTCTCTGTTTGCATCTAACAAATAACAGATGTTGCAATATTGAAGAAGCACACCTGATGTGACTAACAAGGGATTTCTAAAATATTTGCCCTAAGATGACAGCCACCCTGCTATTAAGCATTTACTTAATGAAATGTGTACAAAGGGAAATGCTGTAGCAATTCTTAAGACGGAGCAAGCTGCTTGAAATAAAGATTTCTTGCGTGACCTTGGGCTCAATCTGCATTACCAGAACGCAGACCCAAGCTTGAGAATACTTGCTTCATACTTGCTTCCTACCAGCCTTTAATACCCACTAAAGAATCCCTGAAGGAGCCTGTCGAACCCAGGACTCGGTGCCGCTGCCCTCACAGCCACCGGCCCTGCGTTCCCTCAGGCAGCAGCCCTGTGACTGTCCCTGCGGTCCCCGGGATGTGCCAGCTGAACCCTCCTGCATCCACTGGAGGGAATCTGGCACGGCACCTCCCGGCAAACCTGCCAGGAAGCAGGGTCGGCCCTTTGCAAATAAACCCTGCCTGATCTGAGTAACACAAATGGACGCCTGGAAGATTAATTCATCCCTTGTAATAATACAACTACTGTTTGCACAAACCAGTGGCATGCAATAGTTTCTTATTAAAATGCTCAGGATACACATTAAGATCTCTCTAAACAAAGTACAGCTTAAGGAGAGGAGAGAGTGAAAAATTTAGTTGCTTAAAATTCGCCCCTCTTTCATCAGATTTGATATAAAGCTACGAGAAGCACTGTAAATGGACCAACGAGCTGTCTAATCGTCTAGAACACTCTCACATAATTTATATCATCTCTTAATTTCTGTTTTGTAACCTCCATGGCCGTCTTCAGTGAATCATAGCATATAGCTCTACTTGGAGAGCATACCAGGGTATGATTTTTCCCTTTGTTTCCCACTTACCCACAATGGAAGCATGCAAATTTCATCAAGGTATGTACCTACCGCATTAATCCTTTCTAATGTGATTCCAGTCGTCTCCTTAAAAGCAGAATCTAAAAGATTATTTTTACTGTTTCCATTCTCTATTGTGGCACACAGTTTTCTGGCTGAAAGGATATTCATCTAAATCTACACACACAGAGATGAATATACATTCGAATCACAGATACATATCAATTTAACACACATCCCAGACTGGAAATACATTATTAAAATTAACTGCATTACAGAGAATAGATGTATAGACAAAACTGCTGAGGTACTCGACTCTCCCAATTCCACGGTGCCGTAACACTTGCCGCAAACCTGCCATCCCTTTGTAATGCAGTCCTGAGATGCTTAATCTGCTTTCTCTCTTCCACGACATAAATCAGCAGCAAAGTCGTCTGTGGAGGAGCAGAGTCTGGGGGATAATTGTGGCCTGGTGGGTTATCTATGTGTAGCTGCACGCACAGTGGGTCTGCTCACCAAATTTTTAGCCTGCGTATTTTTTCAGGCTCTTTTCCAGCTGGGAGTTAGGAAGTGAGAAACAACAAAACTAGTTTAATGCACCGGGTAAATCAGACCAGCTTATTGTGAAACCCATCACCACACATGATTGTTACGATAATACACGCGGGTGAGCTCCGGTTATTACATGCACAGCCCTGTACTAACTGCTCCCTACAGCTCGCCCGTTCTCTCACTTTAGCAACACCCCACACACCTGTTCAAATAATATTACTATTACCTTGTGTTGACACCACATCCACCCTTTCCTTTCATATAATAAGAGCTCCTGGTGAACTGTAAATGGAAAGCTTGTGGTAGCAGAAGCCGATTGTTTACCTGTCTCCAGTTTGTTGCCACAGATACTTGGTTGGGAGAAGGGAACAAAGATCAGTTTGACATCCTTGTTAAGCAGGATTTGCCCCCCACCTTACCCACAAAAGGTTACGAGTTGCTATTCAAGCCTGAGCTCCGCAGGTGTGCCATCACACCTGTCTGAAAGAAAACAAAATACAGTTTGTTTCAATACGGCTATTGCCCCAGCAAAATAAAGAAGACCTTGCCCTGCAACACAGACACAAGCATTTGTTTTAATTTTTCGATGAATCCAAGCAAACACTGACAGATAGCTCTGTTTATATTTAGTGTACAAGCCAAATATGATGCAAGCTTCCCCAGCATTCGATGGCAGTGAGCATCCAACCCTGCCCTGCCCACTAAACTAACTCAGGGGCAAACTCACGGCAAAACTCAATTTAAAACCCATCTGGCAATGGAAGAAAAGAGAATTTTATAACTCTCAAGGTATTTCAAAGCCAGATTGGATGGGGCTTTGAGCAACCTGGTCTAGTGTCCCTGTCTGTGGCATAGGGGTTGGAACTAGATGATCTTTAAGGTCCCTTCCAACTCAAACCATTCTATAATTCTGTGATTAACAGGAAACTGAGTCCAAGGCCAAGCCAGGGACAGGCTGGGCCTCACAATTAATTTCCTTCACCATTTAGCCGTGATGGAGCTGCATCTGCTATTGAGTCACAGGTAACTCTTTGCATCGAGAGCCATCATAGTTTTAGAAGGGAAAGTTAAAAGCTGTGGGTCCTGGTGCTGTTCTGCTTCGTTGAAGTCTACGCCCAACTTCTTACACCAGTGACAACAGTGTAGGTCCAGGGTAAACTGGCAAAAAAATGGCAAAATCTACCTCCTAACTGAGGCCTGGAGGAGGCATAATGGGATTTTGTCCATGCAAAGCAGTGCACTACAGAGACCTAAATGTATCCATTCATTCATGTGAATTCGCCATTTGACATCTGCTAAAGGTGATGGAAAGACTTCGGGGGGCATTTGATCCAAGAGCTGAGTCACTGGAGTTTCCAACGCTTTAGGTAAAAACATTTTTCAGCAAAAAGGGCTAATGAAATTTTTTTCCCATTTTCCAGCTAAAGCCGTGCTCTATTTTTACTGCTTTATATTCTTATAAGAATCCTTATCCATATCTGCTTCCATCATGGTTTAAAGAACATTGTTCATAGGCACCTTCTTACGAAGGTATCCCTGAATTAGAATAGGAAGTGTGGTAGATGTGTAGCACCAGCTGGTTTGGAAGGAGTTTGTACACTAGGCTGCAGTGTACCCAGAGAAACGTCCTTGAGGCAGGAGGCATATTTTATTTATTGCTTTATTTATTGCATATGTCAAGTAAATGGAATCCCAAATTATGAAGATGCAAAACACAGTGTGAGTATTTATCAGCACTGAATGTTTTTATGTGCTCCAAAATAACTTGGGGTTTCCCAGCTGACTGTGAGCAGCTTGCTGGTTTTGAAGATCTAGCACCTTTGGAACTGAAGGGACATGCTGAATTTTAAGCACTCAGAAAGAGAATTAATTGCTTGGACAGCACCACCTTTTTTTTTTTCTTTCTTTTTTTTTTTTGTGGTGTATGCTCATCAATAGCAAATGATGAAGCCTCTGGGGGATATTAACAAAAGTAAAGTAAACACAGGAGTGGGACTGTTAAAACAAGGTGAGACAAAAGCCTTCATACTACAACCAAATGAATTTGATAGCAATTTTTTATGTTTCCACCTCTATTGTTGTGGATGTCTGCATTTAAATAAGAACTTTATCTTTCTCAGCCCTGGTTTTCCTCCTTCATTAGCCTGCATGGAGGTCAGAGACCCTCTTATCTCATGGGCTACTCCTGCAAAGACCTGGGATCTCACTGGGTTCTCCTTCCAGCTTTCTATTGAGGTGGGGATAGAACTCACGCCTGCTCCCCCAGCCTCTGAGAGCAGGAAAGGACTTGCCCTGGCTAATAGCTGCAAAAGCATAAAGTCATCTCTGTCCACACTTTTGTTTCCATGTGCACTGCACCTTCACACCTGCCACTGGCTTTGGCCCCATGCACCTCAAAAACACCACAATCCCCCAAAAAACCCCAGTGGCACTTGAAGCCCTGGGGCACCTCACAAGGCAGTGCTGGTAAAATTGGCTCCTACTTACCTGGTGAGCCTGTCCTGCACATGAACCAAGAAACTGCTTGCTCTTTAAAGCTGGAGAAGGGAACATCCTTTTGCATGATTGCTGCCCCAGTGCTGTGATGCTCCTGCCGGGATGGACCCCCAGTCTCTGAACAGACACATCAGAAGTCAAGGGGAAATACTGGCTTGTAGCACTGTGCCAACCTGCCCCTCTGAGTCCAGGCACTGCCACCCTCCCAAACTCTTCCAGGGATTCAATACCCACACTGCAGCCCACACATGTCATCCGTTTCTGGCCCTGTGTGTTTCCAGGGCTGCTGGAGAAGGTAAAAGGGAACAGAAGACAAAGTCTTAAAAAACCGATCCTAAATGGATGTATGTTTCAGTCTTGTTCATTTGAAGTATTCTTTCCTGTTATCACATTTTGATGGGAATCTTTCCAACCTGCTGAAAAGACTAAGAAACATTGATTTTAAAATATTGTAAACAAGATATACATGCTAGACGGCTACAAATACAGACACCAGCATCTCTAAATGAAAAGATAGCCCGTTGAATAAATAATGCATATTTAAAAATGTCTGAATAGGAACCTACAGGATAAACAGTACGAGCTTCAAAGGAGCCATTGATCTATGGAGTATATAATATGCATGTTAAAAATTATTGGAATATTTATTCACATGACACATAGCTCAGATGAAGCCATTATGGTCCTTAAGCAAATTATACATGTTGTGAAAATTGTCAAAGTGCTTCTTTTACCAGAAGCAAGTGTATCCTATCAGTTGACAAACACGTGATCTTTGGGAAAAAAAAACCCAAAAGGAAGCAAACCCGAGGCTAAAAGAAGGTTAAAAGAGAAAAGGGGAAAAAAAAAAAGAGAAGAAAATAAAAACCAGCCCTTGTACCATGTCAAAGTGTTCCATGCCCATCAAAGGAAGAAAAGCCCACGCTGCCCTGCCCCGCATCGCGCGCAGTGCCGCCGTCGCACTTCATGTGGGGAGGGAATGCTCCTGCCTCTATGTGCCAAAGTCCGGGGTGCCAGCTCTTCTCCCTACAGGCCAAGAAATTACAAACAGGGACTAATTCATTCCAGCCACTGCTGTGTCCTCTATTTTGAATTAAGCTGCCAGAAGGGTGCTCCCCCAGCCCGTGCCCCTCTGAGTGACATGGGGGACAGACAGGGGCCCACAACCCACTGGCATCAGTTGCACTTTCATGTGTGGAGACGCGCTTTTTACGGCTATGCTTATCCTCAACTGCCCCTGCACAGCTAAGCACGGATTGAAAATAGTCTTGTGTGCCCCTCATAGCTTCAAAGGAACAAAGCAGGGGAAACACTGCCTTGCAGTAGTGTGCCCAGCAGCCAGGTCCATTGCTCCCCAGCATCTGGCTGATGGCATCAGCTGTGTGCTTGTCCCTGGGCACAGCACTGGAAGGGTTTGCACTGCTCCTTCCCCAGGGCTCCGTGGGTGACACGGCTCTTCTCCGGCAGATGTTTGGCTAAGGAGGAGGGATGCCAACTTAGAAAATTCCCCCACACGTCCATGTTGCTGTCATCACACTGCAGTTCACACCATAGCCTGGTCCCCAAGAATTCTTTTTTTTTTCAGACTGTGAAGGGGAAAAAGGTTTTTGTCAAGAAGGCATGACCAGGACACAGTGGCTCAGAGACTGCCTCTGGCCCACGAGATGCTGGCATCTGGCTGGCAACTGCCTGCAGCCAAGCTCCTAAGCACTGTACAGCCCCAGGGTGCCCAGTCCCCAGATCAGCTCTGATGCGCTCCAAGGGCTGGTGAGCGCATGCCTGCTTTGGACATTTGGGAAAGCAGGCTCTACTGGTAGGCAGAGCACGCAAGTTTTCTGTTACCGAGGAATGAGAGTAAAGGGTGGATTTTCTAATGCAAAAAAGCAAGCAGTTGTATGGGGGAATATATTTAGCCAGTGTTTTCAGATCACATGTTCTGGGACTGGAGAGCAGAACATTTTCAGTACTGTTTTGGAAGCATGCTATTCAGTATTGCAAACCTTACTATTGGAGAAACCAGTAAATTGTGTTGCATCTAAAACAATTACTTGAATTACTTGTACCATGGTTTCTTCTTTCCAACTGCAAAGGTTTTACAGAAATGTGACTTCTATGGCTACAAAAGCCTTGAAAATACAAATAATAGTAAAGCGCTGCTCTGCATTTGCATAAACCTGTTTATCCTATACATGGTTTATTCATTAACTCTCGGAACAACCAGCAGGACAGCTATGGCATTCCTTATGACCACTTCGCATGTGGCTGAAAATGCAACTGTTTAAAAGGAACACTACGGAAAGTGAAAATAAACACCATTCCCATGTGAAACAGCAGGAAAAATGCCACAGGAGCTGGCATTTGGCTTTTACATGGAATGAACCTTCCCTGTTATTTGGAAATTTCAGAGGGGAGCCTCGGCACCTGCAAGGATTGTGACCTCCACGCCGCAGCTCACCAAAACGGATGTGCAGCATTAGCAGTGTCCATCGCTGTGCTCTGCAGACAGCACTCGAGTTAGGGACGGAAAATACCTGGCTCCCTCATCTATTCCTCCTAGAGACTGTTTTCTAGTCCTTTACAATTTCAGTGTCCCATGAAAAGAGGTTCCTAGCAACCTCTGCTTGCAATGTATTTCCCAACCAGCTCCTCCTTAGGAAGGCTTTTCTGGTAATCACCCCAGCTTTTCCCATGCTTCCTCTCTTACCCAAAACTTGCTCCACGTAAGAAAGGTGTTAAAACAGGAATGCATTTTGCCTGTTTCATCTCCTTGGTTCTATAAAGATAAGTACATGCTGCCACCAGTACAAGCAGAAAACTGGAAGTTTGTTGGACAGCCAGTGACTTGCTCAAGGTCACAAAAAAGCCTCAGTAGCAGAGCTGGGAACAGAATTTGGTATCCTAATTCCTAATCTGGCAGCCTCACCACAACTCTCATCACGCAATCAAAAAGCTCCTTTTAAGGAATGCTTTTGTGACTAAGAGAAAATTCAAGGCATTAGAAGAAAGAGTTCTTTTAATTTGCCTTTGTTCAAACATTTACGCCTTTTGCTATATGGAAAACATGATTTAAACAAGATACAGGATTACAGTATGATGAAAGACTCTAGAATCTTTGAAAAACAAAAAATAATTATGGCTGCATTTAGGACTGTACTGATTCCAGGCGTTACGAAGCAAGCGATTAGATATTCGAGTTTTATACATAGCATAAGGAGTAAGTAAAGACCAGCATCTATTTTGATCTGCTAAGAGTTTTCTGAGTGTTATATGCAGACTTCCAAATTTCTGAAGAATACTACATATAACAGGAAAAATTTTCACAGCTCTTTAATAGAACTTCACTTTCTAAAGGTCCTAACTTGTTGCACCCCAAGTTTTTCAAAAAGCAAACCCAAATCCTTAAGCCGCTAAACTCCATAGGAGACTGCCCTGACCTGAAAAAATCTGGGGTTTGGTACGTTCTTCCTTGAAGAGCAGTTCAGTAATTTACCAGCTCTCCCAGGATCTGTCAGCTTTGATATTTAGAAACTCTACAGGATAGTTTTATATTTTAGGACAGCACCTTTTGCTTACTTCCTTTCCTGTGTAATGGAATACTATAATTTGGCAACAGCAGATAGAAACAAATGAGTGTACTGAGAACCAATGTTACTGAAAAAGTATATACAAAATAATCTGAGCTGTACAAACTGAAGTAAGCAGAAGATTACAAACGTTAATAGAATAAACATAAAAAATTAATGTAAATTTAAACCAATCCTTTGGAAAAAAATGTTGCTTCTCTTTTTAACACAACGGAAAAATTCCCGAAGTGCAGTAAAAATGCTATTGATAGCATTGTTACTGTCACCAAAGTAGTTGGGAGAGTCAGGATAAGAGGTTTGTGACTTAATTTTACAAGAACATGCATTTTTCTCAATAAATTACTAAAATTGCAACAGAAGAGCTAGGGGAATACCATGCAGGGACCCACTCCCCATGCCTGAAGTCCCGGCTCAGCCTGTAAAACGCCTGTGCCTTTAAAGCACTTGCAGTGACAGGAGGCCTTGTGTTTGCAGATGTGTTAGCCACTTTTTGATCTTTACGCAATTATTTTGATAAAGGAAGTGTTCATCTTGTTGACACTATCACTGTAGTCAATACCTAATGACCCCCATAGTTAATTTCCTTATAAATATTTAACTTAATAGAAGTCCTCCCCTGGGTTATAGTACTTTTGACACTTGTATAATCTGAAACAAATCCTCTTTTTTAGTCAAACAGACCATGTTACACACACAGTTGGCTAGCTATTTACAAAGCACCCAATTAAATCCTACTTAATTCTCCCACTCTGAAAATCCCATTTCAGTAGTGCGCAGGCTACTGATCACACAAGATGAGGATCTTTCACTGAGCCTGGACACAAGTTTACAGCCAGCAGGACTTGACTATACAAGAGCTTGCTGTAAAAATAATTCACCCGTCAAATGCTATATACAAATAGTGAAGAGAATGTGCAAGTTCAGAGGATTCAAGAAATAAGCTGAAGAATCACAGTTAAAGACAGGTAAATCTAGTTTAATGTTCACATGTAGTAGTTACACATCACAGAGATTAAACAGGATTTTAACTGTAACATAGCTGCAGTGAAATGTAAGTCATTTTGTACTAGAAAAATAATCTTGACGCAGTTATCCGATTTTTGGTCTACTTAAGTTCATTTTAAGATGAATTTACATCACTGATCATAATGACTTTGCCCATGTGCCTTTCTGCAGTTCGCTATTAATACTCTTTGGACGAAGGAAACAGCAATTGTTTTTGCTAATGGTTTGCCCTTTGGTTGCAAGCAGAGAACTGTTTTCAGTTTTTAAGCAATTAATAAGCTGTAGGAACATATACTTGCGATAAAACCTTTTGGTGCTAAATGAAGTTCCCGAACAAATTTCTTGAACTAATTCAACAGCAGACTTTCAAAAAAAGCTGATATCTAAAGCATTGCCCCCATAACGCAAAAAAGCTAGAGAGAATTTTTCTATTCTCAGTAAAAAACACTACATCTTACTGCTACTTTTATAGAATGCACTAAAAACCCCTGTGCCTAAATGACAAAAGTGTAGTCTCAATGTATAATACACTTACAAACATTTTAAGTCTAGATTGAGGAAAACGCGTTGTATGGACTCCAAACAAGTTTATTTGCAATTAGACATCTCATGCAATCATGCAGGACCACTAGCTATAGCTGCAACTTTCGAGTCTAAAGGACATTTGGGGACAAAAAAAGTCCTAAACATTCAAGGTATTTCCATATTAGCAGCTCCATACTTGAGCTGCGGTTTTCTACAGAGATATTCCCACAGATTAAAAAAAACATACACACCTTTATAATATTTACAAAAAAATATTTAATTAAAAATATTTTATAATTACAGTAGTCTATTAAAGCATATACTTTTCTCACACTTATAGAACATCTCTATATATACACAGTATGAAATGTCACTCATTTGTCTATACAATATGTAACATTCCTGCAGGGAGAAGAAAGTTCCCTGGGCCCCAGTAAAATCCATCTATTTTAAACAATAGATGTCAAATATATCTACAAATGCTCTGGTAGATTAGTAAAGCTTCAAGATTCGGCTGCTCGGTCCCTTAAGAGTTACAAGGTTTCTACAGTCTGGTTTAGGCTCGGTCCTCTATCCCGAGGCAGAGTCGCAACTTTTCCCGCTGCCACCGTGGGACAAGCCGCCGCTCACAGCTGGCCGGGAACG